>OU383795.1:1140731-1198625 GCA_910950805.1 Acrocephalus scirpaceus scirpaceus | reverse complement strand
CACGCTCAACTGTGATTGGAAGAGAGGGCCCCGTGGAGGTAAGGCAGTGCTGTTCTGAGCCAACTTCCTGCTCTGCCTTGAGACTTGTGCTTAGTGTGCCTGTGTCAACTCCCTGCCCCTCCTCCTAATAGTGACTCCACTTCCTGGGCTACAGGTAGGTTTGAAGCTACACAGTGCATGTGTTAACTCAGCATCCAACATCATCATCAGTGCTCATCATCAGCATTGATGGAGAATGGAACTAGAGGGTATAAATGTCAAAAATTATCTGTGTTGAGTAAACTGGAAAAATACTATTTGGCTTTTTGATCTTTATCTCTTGATTTTCTTTCTCTTAAAAAAATTCCTTGTTTTAATTTTTCCTCTATTAAAAAACAAAGAGAGAAACACCTTTTGATGTGCCTTGAAGGCTAAATAAGTTAGTGTGACAAATGTTTAAATTAGTGCACTTATAATAGGGTTATTATTGGCAGAGTCCCTTAGCCTTTTAGTACTTAACAGCACATATTAGCAATGTCATTTTCATGATATGCTGAATCCAGTGTTCAGCCTACCTTCTAGATAACCTGACTTTTCCATTTGCTTCAAGGCAAGTACAGAAAAAAGATTGCCTTCTTGCTATTCTTGCTGCATTCTCTGTTTCCTGGCAGGCAGTCAGAATGACTTGTGGGTCTCCTGTCACTGACAGCATGAGCTGCCTCCCATTCTCATGAGAAACCTTGGCAGGAAAGAGACAGTTCTGACCAAATTTGAAAGCTAATGGGGGATTTCCATTAGCACAATAGCTGCCTGCTATAGCAAAAAGAACGCCTCAGACCAGACCAATGGTGTGTCCTGGTTTTGGCCAAAGACAGGGTTCATTTTTTGCAGCAGCCATGAGGGAGCAGAGCCTGGAGCTGTGTGGGTGTGGCCAAGACCCTAATGTTATTTCATACCATCTTGTCATTGCCAGTGGTGGGGGAAAGAGATCCTTTCTTTGCTTTTGAGAAGAAGGATGTTCCTTTCTGGTGAAGCAAGTGTGGCAAATGGAGTGGTGGGGTAACACTGGTCCTGACTGGAGGCAGCGGTTTGGGTGGTGTAGCTGCAGTCAGGTTGAGCTCCACACTCTCTTGTACAATTTTGTTATTAATATTGGTGCTTACTGTTCATTTTCTTATTTCATTGTGTTTCCAGTAAATTGGTTTTATGTCAACCGTGATCTTTGCCTTTTGTGCCTCCAGTTCTCATCTCTGGCCACTTGTGGGTGGAATGGAGGGTAGGGGAAGTGAGTAGGTGGCATGTGGATTTGGAGTCTTGGGGGGGGCACTAAATAAGGGAATACCATTCCTAAACAATGAGAGCCTTATTTGGTGCCCAATGTGTGGCTCGAGGGTTGAGATAACAACAGATTTGCTCAGATCAGGTTGGAAACAAATTTGATCTAAGCATTTGTTGGATTAGGTACAGAGCCACTGGGCACAATGTTGCTTGGTCTGTTCATGTGGGTGTGTATCAGGATATTCGAGAGATGGGACCATTGAGAGATGTGTTAAAAGGATGATTTATTTCTCTTATCTTCATCAATCTCAGAGAGGGTGAAAACGTCTTCACATCATTCATCAGAGGTCACAAGATGTCTAGCTACAATGCCTTTTAAAGATTTATTAGCCAATAAACTACTGCCACAAAGTTTGTTAGTGTTTTCACACCAATTGCTAATTATTTTGTTTTACATGTTTTGCTGCAGTATGGATCTTCTTAACCCATTATATAACGACACACAAACCTACAGTACTACACCTTAAAACTTCTTACTACCTTTGTAACAAATTCTCCAGCCAAACTTTTCTACTCCAAAACTTTCCACTACCTAGCTTAACCTGTTTCTGCTTAAACTACAAATATACATTCTTGCTTCTAGTCTCTAAATCTGGAAGCCTCTTCCAAGGTCTTAAATCAAACCCTGTATTCATTTCAATGTCTAGGCCTGTAGGCACAAAGTTTTGAGAACTTTCTGTGGATTGATTTCCCACAGGTGTGGTACTCAATCCTGTATATATTCCTGTATGTGCTCGATGTTCTTTTGCAGAGCAGGTAGAGGTATCAGGATTGCTTTCTTGCTGTACTGTGGGATATCAGTTTATGACATGATAACATCAAAGGCAATGACGGTCATTTTGTATGTCTTCAGTGTTGCTCTCCTACCCTTACCTCAGGCGCTACCTTTCTTATGGGTCCATTAATAATCATACCCAGTCTGTGGGGTAACAGAGGAGGATGATTTCCCCCCAGTCTTTCACTCTCTTTTCCTCCTTTGGGCCTGTTACAACAGCTTTCAAGAATTTCGAAATCCCTTTGGATGTTAAAGAAAGCATGTTGTTGCTAAATCTGCCAGGTCTCCTCAGTGTGATCCACACCATGTTTAGAGACAAGAAACTGATTTCTAGGAAGGTCATTTGTTGCTGTGGAGTCGAAGACAGGGATGCAACATACACACACTGAGGATCATGTGGCAACAGCCTTGTTTATTGACCGGCAGCCCCTTTTATAGGGTTTTCAAATTTCCCGCACTTACAGACATGATTGGTCAAGGGTCTTAACTCCGCCTGGTTCACTGGACAATGATATGGGTATATCTGTGCTTCAAAGGGGTTGGCTGAGGTCCTCTGACTGGGTTTGAATCCGACCCTATCCTTGTTGTGTCTAGGGACTTGTTTACTTCGAGCTAGGCTGGTTGAGCTGGTATCTGTTAAGCCAAATCATCTATGCAGATAATAGTCCGGCTACATCTGTCATAGTTCCCCCTTCTGAGTTTAATAAAAAAAAAAAAAAAAGCAAAATGTTCGCTGTTATCTTAGCCACAAGGGCCCTTTGCGGATGACAGGACAGCATGATGACACATGATTTTACCTAACTCAACAAGCCTAGTCTCTCTTAGCCAGTGATGCATTCCACATATCATTGAAAATGATACATCCATTCCCAGGAGCTGTCAGGCAGGATTATTAACAATATAAGCTTTTAAATTAGCATGCCACAGGCTTATTACTTGGAAGTTACAAATGTACAGCTTAACTCTATGAACAAGAAACATTTCAACTTTACAACCATGGGAAAATCAAATACCAGGGAAAGCAACTTGTTCAGTTCAGGTTTTTGCCTTGAATAAACTTGTCATCTCAAAAATGTCTCAGATCACTATGTATCAGTTCCACAAGTCATTTAACTCACTGCTCCATGACATCTGCTGGAGCTTTATCAGGAAGATGTTGTCTCTGGTCCTGAGCAGGACGCAGAGCAGGACAAACACACCTGGTGGGTATCTATCGTGTTCCGGAGTCTGTGGAAACACAGGCATACCCACGTTCCTATGTAATGAGGTCCCATGGACCTTCCCACTTTTTCATAGTAATGTCTTTTGTCATTCCTTTAAGTGATTCAAGGCGTAAACAGCTTTTGCTACTTTGCTCCGTGGGGTTTCACTACACACTCCCCCTTTTTTGTTTATTTGGTGTGACACACCCTAAAGCTTTAGATACTGTCTAATTTTTTGCACGTCAAATTATGTCAAAGAAAACTCTACGAAGCAATGAAAGGTATATGTGCATTTTCTTTACAACCTTGGGATTTTACTCCCTAAAAGTTACCAAATCTCTTTACTGACAGGGTAGAATAAAGTTATGATAAAGGGTAGTATCTTTGTAACACAGGATAACTGTTTATAGAAGATTTATAACTCGGAAATATAATTCTTTTTGTGTTGACTCAGCAAAAGGGCTGGACTGTGAATGGGTAATATGGTTGGAATAGAGGTACCAGCAAGAAAATCTTTTAACACTGTACAGTAATGAAGTCTAGGTGAATATCTTTGGAGCTTGCTCACTTGCCCCCATGAATGCTGGCGTGAATCTTTTAGCACAGAACAGGGTTGCAGTGGCTCCTTAAGAATAAAGAGTTTCAAAGCCGAGAAATTAGGATCTAAACTCATTAAAAATGCACAATTTCTAAGTGACTGAGAACAAAACTTATTTTAGATTTTGAAATTCTAGAACTGAAACTGTCCTTTTCTTTGGAAGGTACTTTGAAAAACACATCAGTTAATTTCTACTTGAAAGAATAGCTTAAAATTAGAATTTTTACAGGAGCATCTATTCATAAAAGCAATTTTAAATGAAGGTTTAGGATTGTGGTAGATTACTGACTCTTTAAATCGTGTAGAACTTGCTACTTGAATAATAAAAGCAGAAAATTTCTACTAATTAGTTTTGGGAAACAACAAGTTCAGCTTGCAGCTGCAAACACTCCTGACAGCAACTGACAATTTTAATTCAAAACAGTGGGGTTTGTTTTTCAGATTGATAGGGCAAGCATGATGCCTGCAGAGTGCACAAAAGCAAAATCAACAAGCATTCTACTATAAACCTCAAGACATATTCGGCAAGCTGTAGCCCATATTTTTAACATTAGCATAACACCTTCACAGCAACTGCAAGAGAACTAGCTGTCCTAGGTTACAATGTAAAATTGTGCCCAAGGTATGTATTCTATCCCCATGAGCCGTTGGAGCCAAGGTGGGGCAGTGTTTTTCCTTATCTTCTGTTAATGAGCCTAACAATGCCTTGCCACATGACTCATAGATAACTTCCTCCGGGAGTTATCTCTGTTTAATGGGCCATCAAGGACCCACTGCATGACTCATAGAATGAGATCATCCCATTGTGAGATGCTCCGCCCAGGGGGAGGAGCCAAGCATTCCCACCTGGATAAATCCAGGGTTTGGGACAGCACAGGCAGCTTTTATCCACTGGACTCCCAGAGGAGACAAGAGCTGCCAGACGTTTCTACAGGAATCACTGCTTTGACAAGACCATCTCATCTGGACTGCCACTACCACCCTAACAGGGTGTCAAGTTGTATTCTGACTCTGTCAGTGGGGAGTTTTTTTGTACTATTACTTTTATTTTATTTTACTTTACTTTATTTTCTCTTCATCTTATTGAATTGAGTTTCTGACTTAGAGTCCTTCGCTAGTTTTGCTTTCAAACCAGCACACTAGCTAACAAAGATATGTTATATGAGTCAGTTTCAACTTAAACACATGCAGATGCTGCCATCTTTCTTCTTGAAGAAGGGGCTTTTAAACTAGCTTGACCTTTTCTTCCTTTTAGTATCAGCTTATCAGAATCTGCAGGGTATGAAAGCTTTAATAGAATCAAAGCAGTGTCGGGCAGAGCAGCTATGGTGCTCTGCTGACGTACTGGAGTGGGGCCGTGATTTACCAGGTACATGCTGCTGTGTGTGTCGGGTAGGAACTCAGCGCTGCCTTTGTTGGCGCTGCCTTGGCCAGTGCTGCTAAGTTCTTTAGTTTGCTACTTTACTGCCCATACACAGAGAACTGCTGATGTCCTGCTGGGCCCGCTGAGAGGGTGGCCCGCCACGTGGCGGCTGTGCTATGTGGCCGGTGCCATGTATTCAGGAGACCCCAATCACTAACTGCCCCCCCGGCACCAAGCCCCCGCACGCCTCCCCCCACTGCCTCTGCCTCCACTTTTCGCTCACCGGGCTCCCCGCAGGAGCTTTGCCCACGCCCTGATAAACTTACAGTTGTTGGCTAAAGGCATAGAGAAGCTTGGAAAGAAAGCTATGGTAGCACAAACATCCTCTTTTGTCTAGTCTGCTGATGTAGAGTGGCAGCTCAGATTCGGTTGCAAATGTGATGAAACATGGTGTTCTGCAGAGAGACGATGGCTCTGGCTTTCTCTGCTGGTGTCTTTTGCATCTTTTGTTGGTATATATTCTAGGGAGAACTATAACTCCAGCAACTGGGGTGCGCTCAGGACAGCTGCTTTGCTTCCAGGTATGATGTCTCTGGGAACTCCTGGTGACTCATTTCCCAGACCCGCCCAAGCAGGCTGGATTGGAGGTGGAGCCAAGCCCCACGGAGGCTGTGTTGGACGTGCCAGCATGCCCCACAAAGGCTGGATCTTGGAGCCGGCCCACTCGGTCTGAGGAGGAGGTGGTTCTGGAGTGCGTGTGGTTGCTGGGGGTCTGTGTGGTCCTATAGCGCGCTGATCCAGTGTCTGCGCAGGTGTGGTTGGAACATCTGTAGGGCGCTCCATCGCCATGGGAACCAGTGGCATGTTCCTGGGTGACTGGGGGATGCCCCGCTGGAGTGGCGTCCTCGCAGGGGGAGGCAGCGCAAGTCCACTCACCTGGCATGGCATCTGCACCCTTGCTGTCTCCCTTGGTGTCATGCTTTCATGTTGGGAAGCCACGGGAGAGGAGTCTCATGGTATCATGGTCAACAAGTCTCGTTTATTGTATACAAAGGTATCATACTTATACAGGCACTAATTAGCTCATACATATTGCAAAAGCATAGCTCAGGATTGGTTAGCTACTTGCTAAGGCATACATCCCTTGTAGTTACAGTTTTCTTTCATCTGCTTATCTTTCAGCATACCAAGGTACTATCAGCATGTGATTTATTGGAGACACTAATCTTCAAGGGCAGCTTGTTCCTATCCTGTAGGCACACAGCTGGGCTTTGTAGTGTTAAACCTTGATTAACTTCAGTGTGTCATGACCCTCGCTACGGAGCCATTGCTCAGATACATTGTCTACACTTCCCCCGTTTTCTTTCTGAACAAGCAAAGATACGTTCCACTTTTGTTCAATAGTAGCTAACAACATCCTTTGAAGACATTGTAATATACATGGCAATAATAACATCAACAGAACCACAACAAAAATTCCAATAAGGAGCAATTGCAACAAATGTTTTAGCCACCCAGTAATTCCCCATGATTCTAATGGCAGACCAAAAAATGTGTCATCTCTTTTCAATACCTGTACATGCTGTTGTAAGTTTTGAATCTTTTTGTGGATGGATTCAGATTGATTCTTTAGGGACATACAACACATTCCATCAAAATCTTCACACCCGTGACCATGTGCCAAAAGCAAAAAATCAATGGCTGCTCGATTTTGCACTGTTGCGTGCCTAACATTATCTAAGTCACTGGCTAACATAGACAAAAGCTCAGAGGTAGCATTTGCTTGCTTTCCCACCCAGCACTGTAACTTTTCTAATTGAAATAATGCATGTCCCGCGGCAAGGCCAGGCATAAAAATAGAAGCAACTACCTGCTCTGCTCGGTTGAAAAGATTGACTTCATCATTACAAGTGTTGTCAATAACAGCACGCTTTCGTCTAGTGGTAGTAATGTTAGTCATATTGAAGTGTGCAGCCCGTAGTGCATCCTGACTTGGGAGCGCAATTGTAAGGCGCCCAAAAGTGCAGGGGCCTCCAGTCGGACGCTGGGGGATGCCGTTAAAGGCTCTGTCTCCACAAATCAGGAAAATTCCAGATGGCAATTTGCGGGGGATGGTTATCCCCGGAGCAGGATTTGTCTGATTTATAACTAGGGACTTACACCAAAAGGAAGAATTTTTCCACATAGGTGACTGAGGAGAAATGTTAGTGGGAAATGTAAGGTTACACCATTGGTTATTAGGTTCATTACACTTATATTTGCTAGCGTTATAAAAGAAGCAAACAGATGCGTGAAGCAAGCCTAATATTTCTAATTCCTCCGGTGGGGGGCTATATGGCAGTCTGTCATCCCAAACATCAATATTGTCTATACAGGTAGTAAGGTTAATTCTACAGTGCCTTGCTGTTCTATTTACAACCAGCATAGCATAGTCGGTTTCATTCAGCGGAGCACCAATAAGACAGGTATGGAAAGGGGAATCAGGTTGGGCTAACGATACACAGAAGTCGGTCTTATTTAACTTCTGAGCAAGGGATACCCACACATTCTTCCTTGGGAACAGGTTGTTAATGTCACCGGTTTTTTCTCTGTCTGTTTTTGCCAGGCATCCTAGCAAACCTACGACAAGTAGTATCCCACTGATCAGGTGGGACCTGCCACTGTGTCGGTATCCTAACATTGGTACTGCAGCTACTATCAAGGATACTTGATTGCTTATTTGCTAATATCTTTCTTACTATATGTTGTACCTTCCAGGCTAATCGCCTGAGCTCTAGGTCTTCAGAGTTTTCAATCCTTGCAAGACTGTCTCCGACGGAGTCTCCGGTGATAGTAGTTAAAGCCCTTTCTGGTGTATCCTGAAACCAGTCAAAGTTGCAATAGCGACACCAAAGTCCACGGATAAGACTTTGCTGATAAACCCACCAACGTTTTTTGCATCCCCCACAATAAATTTTTACCCAGGCCTGATGCTGATATGAAGAGCAAGCAAAACAAGCAATTTGATGATAACGTATAAAGTCTCTCTGCAGTCTAGGGATCAGACAGTCCTCAACATCTTGGGCGGTATCAAACAGAAAGTGAATGCGGAATTCTTGTTCAATCAGGGTCAGTATCTTCCTGATCACTTTCTGTAGGCGGAATCTCCTTCTCTGTTCTGGGCTGTTCATGAGGAGTCACCGGTCGAGCCCATTTAGCTGGAACCCATAAGGTACCTGCAGGTGTGGAAACACAAAGGTAACCTCTCCCCCAATACAACACTTTAGCTGGGCCCATCCAGATCCCTGTTTTAGGGTCACGATATCTGACTACCATAATAGGATCTGATTGTACTGGTGTGGCGAAATGCATAATTGCAGCCGGAACCCCTTTGTTGCCAAAGACACATAGGTGATTGAGCACAAATAAACATTTTAGCACCCTATCTGGAATGCTAATGATATCAGAAAATTTTTCTAAATATTGTTTAAGGGTTCCATTTGCCCTTTCTACAATGGCTTGTCCTGTTGGCGAGTTGGGGATTCCAGTATTGTGATCAATATTCGAAAGGCACATAAAGCGGGCCACACGAGTACTGCAATAGGCTGGGCCATTGTCCGTTTTGATTTTCTGAGGGACACCCATTATAGCAATGCAGGCATTAAGGTGCCGCTCCACATGTTTGCTTTGTTCGCCAGTCTGAGCTGTAGCCCACATGTAGTGGCTATATGTATCTATGGTAACATGAACATATTTCAGGCGTCCAAAGCTAGGCACATGAGTGACATCCATTTGCCATAATTCGTTGGCTCGTAGCCCCCTGTCCTAGGTTACAATGTAAAATTGTGCCCAAGGTTTGTATTCTATCCCCATGAGCCGTTGGAGCCAGGGTGGAGCAGTGTTTTCCTTATCTTCTGTTAACGAGCCTAACAATGCCTTGCCCATGACTCATAGATAACTTCCTCGGGAGTTATCTCTGTTTAATGGGCCATCAAGGACCCACTGCATGACTCATAGAATGAGATCAGCCCATTGGGAGATGCTCTGCCCAGGGGGAGGAGCCAAGCATTCCCACCTGGATAAATCCAGGGTTTGGGACAGCACAGGCAGCTTTTATCCACTGGACTCCCAGAGGAGACAAGAGCTACCAGACCTTTCTACAGGATCACTGCTTCAACAAGACCATCTCATCTGGACTGCCGCTACCACCCTAACAGGGTGTCAGGTATTCTGACTCTGTCAGTGGTTTTTTTGTACTATTACTTTTATTTTACTTTCTCTTATTTCTTTTCTTTTCCTCTTATTAAATTGTGTTTCTGACTTGGAGTCTTTCACTGGTTTTGCTTTCAAACCAGCACATATTTTTTGGCGCCCAACGTGGGGCTCGAGGTACTGAGAAAAGTCAGAATTACAATTTTGTATTGGGAAAAAGACACCTTTTCACCATGATGCTCAGCATGTTCACGTCTGTCTTGTACCTAGCTCTCTATATCTTTCCGCACATGGGACAGTATCTGCAGATCTTAATATTCTGGTGTAAACCAGGGTATTGCACTAAAATTGCGTTATTGGTCTATTATGTCTATTGCATGATAACCTCTGAGGCAATGAGCACAATTCAGAATATGTACTCAATTTTGTTGTCTTGTCCCGGTCTAGGATGTTTTGTTTGGGGTCTCAACAATCTCACCCAGCCGCAGTGGGGAGGGGTAAAGAATAATTTTTTCCCGTCTTTTAGGCCTGATACAGCAGTTTTTGAAAATATTGAGTTCTCTCTGGATACCAAGGACAGCATAATTTTGTTGTTAGTACTGCTTTCTCTTCTCTGCACAGCCTGCACCATGCTTAAAGTGCAACGTTTTCTTGAAGCAGAAGAGAAAAGAACCAAATGCACAGCAACAGCCTTCGTGTCTACGCAGACTGCCACAGAGGAGAAAAGAACCGAAATCAAGGCAACAGTGTCCACGTCCACGCAGACTGCCACAAAGGAGAAAGAAGCCAAAAATGCCAGCATTTCCACACAAACCATCACTGAACTGGAACAGCCTAAACCGGTAGCAGTTGCTCCTGTTCAGAAGAAGAAAGCAAAGAGCAAATCAGTCCGCATAGTGACTGATGAGGATGCAGCAGGACCTTCGCACCTTCACACAGCAGAAGAGACAGAGCCAGAGATCATCACTCGCTCTCTGTCCCTGGGTGAGCTGCGTGACCTGCGGAGGGAATTCACCCGCCAGACAAATGAATCCGTCCTGACTTGGCTGCTCCGTATCTGGGATGCTGCAGCCAATGACACCATTCTGGATGGAAGTGAGGCCAGGCAACTGGGATCGCTGTCCCGGGATGTGGTCATTGACCAGGGGATCGGGAGAACCCAAGAAACTCTCAGCCTCTGGCGACGACTGCTAACAAGTGTGAAGGACAGATACCTTTGTAAAGATCTCCAGGTGCACCAAGGAAAGTGGAGCACAATAGAACAAGGTATCCGATGCCTGAGGTAATTAGCTGTGCTGGAGATCATTTTCTCAGAGGACGAGAGATTTCCTAAAAGCCCAGATGAAGTCCAGTGCACGTCGCAGATGTGGTTGAGATTCGCACGGCTTGGACCAGAGATGTATTCCCGTTAACTGGCAACGCTGCAATGGAGGGCAGGTGAGGACAGGGTGGGAGTCTTGGTCAATAAACTAAGAATTTATGAAGACACTGTCACTGCCCCATTTCGTACCCATGTCTCATCCGTGGAAACAAGGCTGGCTGAGCAAGTCCGAAGCTTGATTGAAGAGGGCCATCAGAAACTGAAAAAAGAACTTAAGGAAGAAATTTACCACGTCTCGCCAGAACCAACAAGAGTCTCTGCCATTAGGAGCAGGTGTCCCCCAGCCAGGGAGAGAATATACACTCCACAAAGTAACCTCCGGTTTTTTCTTCGGGAGCATGGAGAAGACATGAGGAAGTGGGATGGAAAACCCACCTCCTCCTTAGCAGCCCGGGTACGTGAACTGAAAAGAGAGACCCCTACCACAAGAAGTTCATCTAGAGTCAATGCTGCTCCAGTCTCTCGAGCACAAAACTCCAGACGGGATAGGAATGATGATATGACTGATCCTCTCAAAGGAACCTCAGGAACACATTTACAGGAAGAGAGTAGCGTGTACCATGACCAGGAATAGGGGGGCCCTGCCTCTAGCCAGGTAGAGGAAAGGGATAATCAGATCTATTGGACTGTGTGGATCCGATGGCCTGGCACATCTGACCCACAAAAGTATACAGCTTTGGTTGACACTGGCTCTCAATGTACCCTGATGCCATCAAGGTACGTAGGAACAGAATCCGTCTCTATTTCTGAGTGACAGGAGGGTCCCAGCAGCTGACTGTAGTGGAGGCCGAAGTGAGTTTAACTGGGAACGGGTGGCAAAAACACCGCATTGTGACTGGCCCAGAGGCCCCATGCATCCTTGGCATAGACTATCTCAGAAATGGGTATTTCAAAGACCCAAAAGGATATCGTTGGGCTTTTGGGATAGCTGCTGTGGAGAAAGAAGACATCAGACAACTGAATACCTTGCCTGCTCTCTCAGATGACCCCTCTGCTGTGGGACTGCTGAGAGTTGAAGAGCAACAAGTACCAATCGCCACAGCAACAGTGCACCGTCGGCAATACCGCACCGACAGAGACTCTGTGATTCCTATCCATGAGATGATTCGTAAACTGGAGAGCCAAGGGGTGGTCAGCAAGGCTCGTTCACCTTTCAACAGCCCTATATGGCCAGTGCGTAAGTCCAGTGGAGAATGGAGACTGACTGTGGATTATCGTGGTCTGAATGAAGTCACGCCACCACTGAGCGCTGCTGTACCAGACATGTTAGAGCTTCAGTACGAGCTAGAGTCCAAAGCAGCAAAGTGGTGTGCGACCATGGACATTGCCAATGCCTTCTTCTCCATTCCTTTGGCAGCAGAGTGCAGGCCTCAGTTTGCTTTCACCTGGAGGGGTGTGCAGTATACCTGGAACCGACTGCCCCAGGGGTGGAAGCACAGTCCCACAATCTGCCATGGACTGATCCAGACTGCATTGGAAAAAGGCGAGGCTCCTGAACATCTCCAGTATATTGATGACATTATTGTATGGGGGAACACAGCAGGCGAAGTCTTCAAGAAAGGAGAGAAGATTATCCAGATTGTACTGAAAGCTGGTTTTGCCATTAAGCGAAGTAAGGTTAAGGGGCCATCTCGAGAAATCCAGTTCCTGGGAGTCAAGTGGCAAGATGGTCGTCGCCAGATACCCACAGAAGTAATCAACAAGATCACCGCAATGTCTCCACCAACAAGCAAGAAGGAAACACAAGCTTTCCTAGGCGCCATAGGCTTTTGGAGAATGCACATCCCTGAGTATAGCCAGATTGTGAGTCCTCTCTACCTGGTTACCCGCAAGAAGAATGATTTCCACTGGGGCCCTGAACAGCAGCAAGCCTTTGTCCAGATCAAACAGGAGATCGCTCATGCGGTAGCCCTTGGCCCAGTGAGGAGAGGACCAGATGTGAAGAATGTGCTTTACTCAGCAGCTGGGAACAATGGCCTGTCCTGGAGCCTTTGGCAGAAAGTGCCTGGTGAGACTCGGGGTCGACCACTGGGATTCTGGAGTCGAAGCTACAGAGGGTCCGAAGCCAACTACACTCCCACGGAGAAGGAAATCTTGGCTGCCTATGAAGGAGTTCAAGCAGCCTCAGAAGTAATTAGCACTGAAACACAGCTGTCTCTGGCACCCCGACTGCCGGTGCTGGGGTGGATGTTCAAGGGAAAGGTTCCTTCCACGCATCATGCAACTGACACTACTTGGAGCAAATGGATTGCCCTCATAACACAGCGCGCCCGTATTGGAAACCCAAATCGCCCTGGGATTCTGGAAGTTATAACGAACTGGCCTGAAGGTGAGACTTTTGGATTATCCTCTGAAGAAGAAGAGGAGCAAGTGACACGTGCCGAGGAGGCCCCACCATATAACGAGCTACCGGAGACTGAGAGACGATATGCCCTCTTCACTGATGGTTCCTGCCGAATTATAGGTGCTGACCGGAAATGGAAAGCTGCAGTATGGAGCCCCACACGACGAGTTGCCCAAGCTACCGAGGGACACGGTGGATCGAGTCAGATGGCAGAGCTTAAAGCTGTCCAGCTGGCTTTGGATATTGCTGAACGAGAGAAGTGGCCGAGGCTCTATCTCTACACCGACTCATGGATGGTAGCTAATGCCCTGTGGGGATGGCTGAATAGCTGGAAAAAGGCCAACTGGCAGCGCAGAGGGAAACCCATCTGGGCTGCTGAGATTTGGCAGGACATTGCTACCCGAGTAGAGAAGCTGACCGTGAAAGTTCGACACATAGATGCACACATACCCAAGAGTCGGGCTAATGAGGAGCATCGCAACAATGAGCAGGTAGACAAAGCTGCCAAGGTGAAAGTATCACAGGTGGATCTAGACTGGCAGCACAAGGGAGAATTATCCCTAGCTCGTTGGGCCCATGATGCCTCTGGTCATCAGGGAAGAGATGCAACATACCGATGGGCCCGTGACCGAGGGGTGGACCTTACTATGGACAGCATCTCACAGGTCATCCATGACTGTGAGACCTGCGCTGCAATCAAACAGGCCAAGCGGGTGAAGCCTTTGTGGTACAGTGGACGATGGTTGAAGTACAGGTATGGGGAAGCCTGGCAAATTGACTACATCACCCTTCCCCAGACCCGCCAAGGCAAGCGCTACGTGCTGACCATGGTAGAAGCAACCACAGGATGGCTGGAGACCTACCCTGTGCCTCATGCTACTGCCCGGAATACCATCCTGGGCCTTGAAAAGCAAGTCCTGTGGAGACACGGCACCCCAGACAGAATCGAGTCCGACAACGGGACACATTTTAAGAATGGCCTTATAAACATCTGGGCCAAAGAACATGGTATTGAATGGATATACCACATCCCTTATCATGCACCAGCCACCGGGAAAGTTGAACGGTGCAATGGACTATTAAAGACTACCCTGAAGGCACTTGGCGGAGGGACCTTCAAGAATTGGGACATAAACTTAGCCAAAGCCACCTGGATGGTCAACACCCGAGGCTCCATCAATCGAGCTGGTCCTGCCCAGTCTGAACCCTTGCACACAGTGGATGGAGATAAAGTCCCTGTGGTACACATGAAAGGGATTTTAGGAAAGACTGTTTGGATTAATCCCACCTCAGGCAAAGGCAGACCCATCCGTGGGATTGTTTTTGCTCAAGGACCTGGTTATACTTGGTGGGTAATGCAAAAAGATGGAGAAACCCGTTGTGTACCACAAGGAGACCTAATTTTAAGTGAGAACTAGAATTAGTGTGTAAGGTTTCATTCTGTGTATATATGTATGTATCTGTGAGAATGTATGATGTAGATAGTGATAGAATAAGGGGTGGATTATGTCCTAGGTTACAATGTAAAATTGTGCCCAAGGTTTGTATTCTATCCCCATGAGCCGTTGGAGCCAGGGTGGGGCAGTGTTTTCCTTATCTTCTGTTAACGAGCCTAACAATGCCTTGCCACATGACTCATAGATAACTTCCTCCGGGAGTTATCTCTGTTTAATGGGCCATCAAGGACCCACTGCATGACTCATAGAATGAGATCAGCCCATTGGGAGATGCTCTGCCCAGGGGGAGGAGCCAAGCATTCCCACCTGGATAAATCCAGGGTTTGGGACAGCACAGGCAGCTTTTATCCACTGGACTCCCAGAGGAGACAAGAGCTACCAGACCTTTCTACAGGATCACTGCTTCAACAAGACCATCTCATCTGGACTGCCACTACCACCCTAACAGGGTGTCAGGTATTCTGACTCTGTCAGTGGTTTTTTTGTACTATTACTTTTATTTTACTTTCTCTTATTTCTTTTCTTTTCCTCTTATTAAATTGTGTTTCTGACTTGGAGTCTTTCACTGGTTTTGCTTTCAAACCAGCACACCCCCGAGGATTTACCCCAATCCCCAAACCTACACCTCTATTGTGATAACTACAAACAGGGCAGGCCTTAATCATGGCTCTGGCTTCCTCCAAAGGAATCTGAAATTGCCTTGATAAGCCTTTTGCATTCTGGTGGAAGATAGCATGACTTTCTCGGGCTAATGACTGACGAGGAAGTGAGGCTTGTTGTAAATGGGAGACCAGTTTATCAGCTCTGGCATTTCCTTCCCCTAGGCCCTCCGACCATTTGTGGCTGCGAACATGAATAATAGAATATGGTGCAGTTCTGTCTCTGAGGGCACGCCTCAACTGGAGGAAAAGTTCATATAGTCGCTGATTTTGCACATCCTTAATGGTAGCATCTTCAATCCTTGTTACTATCCCCACCACATACAGCGAGTCTGAAACCACATTCAGTGGGTCACTCAAATTGGTTACTGCCCAAACTACAGCCAAGAGCTCAAGAGTTTGCAAATTATCTTTTGGTGTTGCCGAAAGTATTTGCTGGTGCCATTCTTATTCTTGCTTCCAGACTATTGCTGCTGTTCGTGATCTTTTTCCAGCATCGGTGAAGGCTGTGATAGCATCTGGGATGGGTTTTTCTGATCTTAAAGGTTTTTGAATCCAGCTCCATTCCCCAATCCATTGGAGCGGTCTGGGTATGAGAGGCCCTGTAGCAACCTTGGCCCCAGACAGTAGGAGAGCCTCAGCTAAAGTGGGCGAATTCAAGAGGTACCAGTCTAAAGTGGCCTGTTCCATAGGCAGATGGATTATTTGTGGTTCAAGGCCGCTTATTTCCAAGATTCTCAAGCGTCCCTTTCTAATTACTGCTGCCAAATTTTCGATTTTTGTGGTAATTGTTTTTCGTTTCTGTAGAGGCGGTGATATCCATTCTAGTACTCCCTCCCCCATTTCTTTTTGGGGTTGAGTAATTGCTCCCAAAAGATGCATATCAGCATGCCAAATAGTAAGATGCAAAGGTAGCTCGGGGTTGATTCGTGACACAAAACCTGTTAAAACACAGTCCATGATACATTGCAGGGTTTCCTGTTGTTTCTCTGTGAGCTGCACGGGGGTGCACGGGTCCGTCCCTTTCAGCAGGGGTTGTAAATCTGCTAGTAGATTGTTAGGAATTCCCGTTACAGGCTTTAACCATTGCAGGTCACCTAGGAGTTTCTGCGCCTCATGCAGTGTAGTAATGTTGGTTGCAATGTGCAATTTTTGTGGTTTAATTTTCTGTTCAGTGATTGTCCAACCCAAATATTTCCAAGGTGCCGTGCGTTGTACTTTTTCTGGGGCAACAACAAGAGAAAATTCTGCTAATGCAGAAATAATAGTTTGTACTTGTTCATCTGTGAATGGTATTTCTTGAGCAAACAGAATATCATCCATATAGTGATAGATAATTGTCTTAGGCATTTTTTGTCGCAATGGTTGTAGCACGCTGTCGACATACAGCTGACACAGTGTGGGAGAATTGCGCATGCCTTGTGGGAGCACAGGCCATTCAAATCTTTTATCAGGCTCCCCATGATTGAGAGCAGGCAGTGTGAATGCAAATCTTTTCGTGTCATTAGGATGTAAGGGGATTGTAAAAAAGCAGTCCTTTAAATCTATAATTAGGATAGGCCAGTTTCTGGGTATCATGGCTGGATTGGGGAGGCCTGGTTGAAGTGCCCCCATGGGTTCCATTTGATTATTAACAGCTCTTAAGTCATGCAATAACCTGTATTTGCCAGACTTCTTCTTTATCACGAATATGGGGGTGTTCCAGGGGCTAGTGGAAGGTTTAATGTGTTCCTGATTAAGCTGTTCATTTACCAGCAAGTGTGCTTGCTCTAGGCTTTCCTGTTTCAAAGGCCATTGCTTAACCACAACAGGTTCTACAGTAGTCCAAGTAAGTGGCAGCGGGAAAGTCCAAGCAATGGCCATTACCCTAAAGGGTGATCGGCGAGAACAAGTCCTAGTTGGGACAGCACATCTCGGCCAATCAAGCATTTCACCGTAGGAGGCAACGGAGCAATCGAAAATGATGCTGCAGCTTGCTTGCCGTCTATTTCCACCTTTAGAACAGGTGTACGGTTTGCCAATGTCATTCCCCCGATTCCTGTCACCGTAGTAGTAGATGGTTGCACCGGCCAGTCAGAAGACCACTCTCCAGGGGAAATTACACAAATGTCAGAACCGGTGTCCAGTAATCCTATCAATGTAATACTTTGCCCTTGGAAGGACAGTTGACATGATCTTTTTGGGCGAGTGGATAAATCAATAGTAAGCAGGGCCAAGCCTCCGGTAGAGCCAAAACTTCCTTGTTGTCGGGGTTCCTGTTTTAAGGGTGTTAAGCCCCCCGTCATTTGTGGAAGTGGTACTAGCTGGGCTAAACGTTGTCCTTTTGTCACTTTTACTGGGGGATAGGGGGTATGGACCATGATCATAATTTCCCCTTCATAGTCCAAATCTATTACACCTGGTAATACAAACAGTCCCAACATGCTTGTAGATGATCGACCTAGAAGCAGTCCTCCAACTGGCTGTCCATTTATCACAATAGGTCCAATTATCCCCGTGGGAATTTTATGCGGCTGGTTGGTCATAATTATAACGTCTACTGAGGCTGCCAAATCCAAGCCGAGACTCCCTCTTGTGGCCGGTTGGAGTTGTTGCGGGGTGTCATCATTGCGGCTGCTATTTTTGTCCCAGCGCGGCTGCCGTCCGCGCTGGAAATCAGGTTTCCCGAATTCCCTTGTCTTCTTCGGCAGGCAGTGGAGTTGTGTGTATTGGATTGGCATTTTCCACACCAAATTCCTGTTGCCGTGCATTCTCGACAAGTATGGCCTGAATTTCCACATCTGAAGCACTTCATTCGGCCAGCACCAGTAGGATTTAAGCGGGGGCCGATGGCTGCCGCTTGGAGGGGAGCAAGAGCTGCCATAACCTGATTTTGGGAGCTAATAGCCTGGTCCCGTAGTGCCTCTGCTTGCTGCTGTAAACCCTGCCCTATTTTCTGAAGTGCCTCAACCAGAAACACTTGGGAACCGGTTGGCATGGATGAGGCTTTTTCTAATAATTGTTGTACTTGCCAGTCCCCTGGGATAGTACTAATCAATTGTCTAGTTGCAGGATTGCCATTCTGCAAGATGCATTGTTTAAGTAGGGCATCTTGCATGTGATCGGGTACCCCAGCTCTGGACAATGCCTCCATAATTTTATCTACAAAAATGCCCAGGGCTTCCTCCCTGCCTTGTTTAATGCCCATATAAAGGGGTATTCCGCCTGGCGTTTTAACTTTGTTCATTGCTCTCTGAGCCACAGCCATAGCCTCCCTAAGTTTGCCTGGTCCTAATGCTGCCTGGTCCTCAACTCTTGTATGTGCACCTTGACCCAACAACTCATCCATAGTAATTCCTGCCACGGGATCTCCCTGGGGCCTCGGAAGATTAACACTTATGGTAGCCTCTTCCCGCCACTTCGACTCAAACAATAGCCGCTGGTGGGGCGAATAGATGAGCTTAGCAATACCCCTGATATCTGATGGTAACAGGACTTGGGAGTTAAACATATAATCCAGCATTTGTTTCACCGGCTCGCTATTAACCCCGTAACTCCCCACTGTGGCACGCAATTGGGCCAACATTTTCCAATCTAAATTTTGCACTTGTGCCACTTGACCACCGCCCTGCGGGTTAGATGTAAAGATAACTGGGAACGCCATCTCTTGGGCGGCTGCAACAAAGTCCTCGTCTCCCTTGTCAAATCCTTCCCTTGCCAATGTTTTCCACATTTCATGTCTCTCTCTGGCCATGGCCTCCGCTAGGTCAGATTCTGCCCCAGGGATAGGCTCCTGGCTTACTAGAGAGGCAGTCGGCCGGGATATAGGACGAGATATAGGAAGGGGAGTGAGGCCATTGTTCTCGGAGTGGTTAAAGGAAACAGAAGGGGGAGCGGAAGGTGCAGGGGGAGGTGCAGATGGCGATGGGTCAGGCACTTCAACAGTCGAAAAGAAAGGGGGGTTAGGGGCATTAGGATCCTGAGGCGAGCTATAATCTCGATTACGCTCCTGGGCAGAGCAAGCCTCCTCTGCTGCCCTTTTTTCCGCCTGAGCCATTAACAGCTCATTGTATACTACTTTCCACAATTTTCCCAATTTTTTTGCGGTTTTATCATCTTCCAAAACTAGTTCCCACATCTTATCTCCAAATTTTCTCCATTCCGTTAGCTCATGGACAGAATGAGGGTTAACAAAAGACCCAGAAAAGGTAGCGTATGTCAGTAGGGAGGGGAGCTCCTTATCTAGATTTATCCCCTTAATCTGTCTCTTTCTCAAAAATGCTGTGAATAAATCATATGCTGCTTGCCTGTCCATACTTACGTCAGTGCTGTTGCAGACCTCCAAGCTTCGGCAGCACGTATCGGCCGAGCCCACCGCTGTGGTCACTCGGGACTCGGAGCTCTCTCTTATGCTCTTTAGTCGCCCCTCTAGCTGCAGGGCCCGAACCCAACGTAGCTCTCAACCGTGGTAGCGTGTCTCCTTTCGCTCTTTTTTTTCGACGGAGCCGAGGATCACGTCGGGGTTCACCATTTGTTGGGAAGCCACGGGAGAGGAGTCTCATGGTATCATGGTCAACAAGTCTCGTTTATTGTATACAAAGGTATCATACTTATACAGGCACTAATTAGCTCATACATATTGCAAAAGCATAGCTCAGGATTGGTTAGCTACTTGCTAAGGCATACATCCCTTGTAGTTACAGTTTTCTTTCATCTGCTTATCTTTCAGCATACCAAGGTACTATCAGCATGTGATTTATTGGAGACACTAATCTTCAAGGGCAGCTTGTTCCTATCCTGTAGGCACACAGCTGGGCTTTGTAGTGTTAAACCTTGATTAACTTCAGTGTGTCATGACCCTCGCTACGGAGCCATTGCTCAGATACATTGTCTACACTTTCACCACTTGTACCAGCGGACAGCACGAACGGCGACTCCTCTACCATTTTCGCCTCCTGCTCTCTCTTTAACTGTTCTAATAAGTCCATGACGAGCCTCCAAGGTTTTATAACTTTAATGGAGGTCTTGTCACCTGTCAAAGCTGCTGGAAGGATATGTTGGCCAGCCTGCTCCCAAGTTTTTAAGTCTAGGGCATCCTCTTTGGACACATTTAATTCGTGGCTCTCACACCACGTCAGCAGGGCTAGCAGAGCCCCTTTGTAGTGTTTTATCCCTTTCTTTTAAAGAAGGAAAGTCTATAACTTCAGAGCGAGGTTTTCTTGTGTCGAGCTTGCTGCTCCCATGTTCCCAGTGGCACCTCTTTTCCACAAGGGGGGGTCTAGACCCATGCGGCTTACTCCACTGTTCCTTGCAGCAATATCCCGCTGCTCCGCCGGGACTTTGCAGCAATTCCACTGCCCGAGGCAATACCCGACACACACCGCAGCAATTCCGCTGCCTCACAGGAATAACCACTGTGAGACAGAGATTTGAGAATTCTAGAGGATCCTTTATAGTGGGCCTCTGTATGTTAGAATATATTTCAAATAGTGCTTTAGAACATATATTAAATTGCATTTTAGAAGGCATTAAGTGGATACCGAAAGCTGTGTCTGTTAACCTTTTGTATATTTTAAAACATCTGGGGCTCCTCAGTGATAGTAAAAGAAAAATGTAAACATCCAGGGACGACAAGGCTAAAAATGCAGATAAAGAGAGCACACAGACTCTTAGCCAGCATAAACTGAGTATCCCCTTGAAAAGATGCCAAAAGGGCCAGAAGGTGCACAGAAGAGATAAAGGTGAAGAGTTCATTGAAGAAGACTCCATTTCCTTAGTCCTCTGAGACCCCGAGGAGACCATCGCAGCAAACTGAGCATGCCCAGAAGGGCATGGAGTTAATTACCATACGAGGCGAGGACAGGAGGGGCCAGGGAATGAATATGTATGAGGCAGATTGTGCAATGTTATGCATATGTAAGACCCTGGGGAGTAATAAGGGGAAAGACCTTAGGGTGGGTATGCCCGTCTTTGGTGAAATTATTACCCATGCATCTCGGTGCTGATCAAATACATACCGCTCTAACAACTATTATTAGTTGTGGAGTTTTATTTCTGCCCCGTTTCGCACCGTACACCTTGAATCATTATTTTAAAGAGTTAAGATTTTAGCTAATGGACAGAAGTAATTCATATAGATCAGGGTGTAAGTTAGATAAGTAAATGGTAGGTTAATGATTATTAGAGGCCTAAGCTAGAGGTAATTGTTATATTATGAGCATGTTTATAATGGTTTTTAATGATTCATTCTGGCGAGCCAGGTAGGAGAAGGCTCTGCTCGGCTGTGAGACCAGCCCGGGTGGTGGACTCCCCTCGGGGCACCCCCAGGATATTCCTGGAAGAGTGGGCTCTGCTGCCTGGACTGTTCATCCAGCAGTAGACAAGGACTCCTGACTACCAAAACTCTGGACAAAAGGGTATGTTTAAAAAAATTGAAACAGTTTAAGCAGTGACCTGTAAGGTGTATGCGTGGTCAGGAAAGGCCGTTGGTAAGCCGTGGGAGATGTTCCACAAGCAATTTGTGCCTCTGTAGTGTGCTTGCAAGCCAAATTGGTATCTGGTCAGTTGTGTTTGGTTGCCAGCAGAAAAAGCTGTTAAGCTGTTGTACCAAGCCAGGAGGGCTCGGGCTGTGGTTGCTGGCAGAAGGGGATTTTGCCATTTGTCGGGCCATGGAGGACTTAGTTTGCTAGCAATCTGGGGCTAGCAGTTGTAAGGGAAAATCCTGGTTTATGGTTGTTATGCTGTATGAATGTGTCCTGACTGTGAGAATGATTGAGAGTTTGTTGAGACGTGCTATTAGCACGAAGTGATTGAGGAGTTTGGACCCGCGGTTCCATTCTCAGGCGACTGAAAAGCCAGGGAAAAACCAAGTGAGTGGGGTGCATTAAATCCTTAATAAAAGCCCCCTCCCCGCTGTGACTGAGAGGTGTGTTTTAGTTACCAGGATGGTATTCACTGTAACTATTTTTGAGGCAACACTGCTATCTTGTATCAAAAGTTATAAGTGCAGCACATCCTGAGTGAAAGAGTTTATTAGCTTCTGAGAGCTGAGACGTGAATATTTTTGAAGTAGATTGAGGACAGGACCGGTTTGGCAAGGAGGAGTGGAAGCCCTTGCCTGAGAGCTTAGTTGCGATCTCAGGTACGGAGGCTGTGTTTGTAGACTGTTAGAATTAGAATAAGGGTAACTTCGGTCTGAGAATTCAATCTGGCCAGATGAATAGAAGGAATTTCTTTACCTCAGTGGTTTGGGCTCGACTTGTCGTAGTTTGTGAATTCAGTAAACTGGTGGATAGACAGGGTAAATGAGAGAATATATTTAGAAGGCTTATATCAGACGTCTGCTGGGGGACTAGTGGCTCTGGATTGGGAGCAACAGACTGTGGAGCATTTAGAAAATCAAGGAGTGAATGGAATAGCTTGTATTTGTGGGAATTTTCCTGCAGCTTTTGGTGCATCTAGAGGTTGGCACTGTGCCTGGGTGCTTTTGCAGTTTAAAATTTGTGCAGGACGCTACTATTGTTCTTCTGCTAACTGGTACAGAAAATGTGCCCAGTGTAAACAACAACTCCTTGATCGAGCTGATTTAGAGCCAAAGATTTTAAAGCTGGTATGTGGAAAGTCACATTTAGTACCTGAGCTGTGGGCTGTGCAGGAAAAAGACTGGGAAAGGACTGTAAGGATCTGTAAAGCTAGGTTTGGGTGGAGGCGAGACAAGAAGCAAAGGAGGAGATAATAAGGATTAGAGCAGAGTGCTAGTTTTGTTAAGGAGGAGTGATGGGGTCTGTTATGACCCGCTTAAATAAGCTGAGTTCGTAGTGGTCTCAGAGTACAAAGGAGGCAAAGAGAATACTGTTTAACCAAAAATCAATGCACTTTATTAATGTGCCCACAAAACTAATATGCAATAGTGAAAGAGAGTAGAGAGAGAGAAAACGATAAAGAGAGAGAGAAGGACAGAAAAAGAGATAGGAAAGCAGGGAATAGCTACCACAGATCAGAGACAGGGGCAGTCCTAGTGGCTACTCCTTCGCCAATAGACCCCTTCGCAGTCCACGTAGCAACTTTTCGCCAATAGACCCCTTTGCAGTCCTTGTGGCGTTGCTAGTGGATCCGTCATCTTCTGTGGGGAGATCTCAGAGAGAGGGCTCTCCTCCGAGGCTGAAATATATAGTTCTTTCAGAGGCGAAAGGCAGCCAGCCAAAGTGGGGGAGAAATCTCATGATTGGAGCCTAGGCCCAATGTCCAATGGAGCTGGGGAAACAGGACAAGCTGGTCCCACTGCATCTCAGGCACAGGTGGTACAGAATCCAGGCGCAGTGTAGCGTACTGTGACTACCATTGTTTCAGCCGGACGTATGTCCGGCAACTCTGTTCCCAAGCAAACACACCTGGCCAAATGGCAATTCTGGTAGCAGTTACATCAGCTCTTGAGGTTTCCCCCTCATTCCCCCCCAAAGTTTCCACGACGAAATGTGAGACAAATGGAAGATTTTCAGGCCGACTCTTACACCACCCCATGGCTCATGGTTGTCGTCAGGAGAGCTCTGGCAGCAGGGTTCATAGTGTTGTTGCGAGGTCTTCAGGACTCTATGCTCAGGTCATCTCTCGTTGGCAGCATATCCCAGAAAAGCAGAAGACAGAACAGGAGGAAAGCAAAAAAGAGAGAGAGAGAGAAATACAAGAGAAAAGGGTGGACACCAATATTCAATATCAATTAATTTCACAATTATAACAATTATATTGATTCAAAATTCTCACAATTATAACAATTGTATTAATTCAAAATTCTCACAATTTTAACTCAATTAAAACAAATAACATAATTAAAATTAAATCAAAATTCAAACAATTTTAAAACAAAATTTTAACTAATTAAGACAAAATCAAAATACTAAATCAAAATACTAAATAAGGTTAAAATATACATCAAAATCTCTTATCTCTAACCAAAATCCATTTGTAATCCATAACTATGGCTTACTTACACGGTTTGTCTTGTGTCAACATCTTTGAACACGTCTGTAGGAGAAGGTACATAAACTAAATTGTGTGCATTCATGACTGAAGTTAATAATTTTAGCTGTTTCATCACTCTCCAATTAAAGAAAAATAAAATTACCAATAAAACAAAACCAATCAAAACTAAAATCAAAAGAATAATGATAAATTTCTTTTACATTGTGATGAACAGTTACTAAAATTTTCTGTCTGTTCCTTTTGATCTTTTCTAAAATTTCTATTAAATCCTGGTGAAGTAACAATTGCTTCACCAGAATAAGGTTCATACTTATAGCAGTAGGCCATAGTTTGTGGATCAGTGTATAATTAGATTGTAAAAGGTGATAAAAAATAACTGGAGCTAAAGAAGAAAAATCAATTGATAAAATTGCAAACACAAAAATTTAAATGATTTTTAGTGTCTAATATTTCATCACAAGCAGTTCTGTAGCAGGTGAAGTCCACCGTGACAGGTTCCATTGTTCAGGTTAATGCTGGCAAACACACCTGTGGACAGCCCTTGGCAGACATCCCACCTCAGCCAGGCCAGTCTGTGTTCCTTGGAGTCTCAGAGCCCCCCCGTCCCTCCAAGGGTTCTGCTCTGTGTGTCCTTGGGGTTTCCTTGGAGATGATCGTGAGGCAAAATGAAGGACCCTTCGGAGTGTCTCTTACAGGGACTAACCAGAGTAAAGAGATCCCTAAAACTAGTCCTTTAGGGTGTATTTTGGCACATTGGAAGGAGCTAGTAGGGTATGGTGGTACAGAGAACAAAAAGGCCCTTGTTAAGTTTTGTACACTGTGGTGGCCACTTTACAGGCTTGAGGGGGGCGTCAGGTGGCCCTCAGCTGGATCTTTACATTATGAGACTTTTCTACAGCTTATGTTATTTTTGAGACAGGAACAGAAATGGGAGGAGGTGATTTATGCTGACATGTTTTTCTCCCTCAGGAACCACCCTGAGTGGCAGAGACATTGTGGACTCAGGGCCTCCTCAAATCCCTTGGTATTGGCCCTAGAAAAAGACAACAAGGCTAAGCTAAAACAATGTTGTAGTACATGCTCCATAAATTAACGCTGCACACACCCTGACAAGGTGTATTCAGCTGACCCACTGGAGCAAGAGTTGGGGGATTTGTTTGAACAATCCCCTAGATGGCAAGGGGGGGCTGAGGGGGGCAAGCAAATTCGGGATGGTTGTTAACCTCAACTCCCACTTTACCTTCTACTTCTGGGAAAAAGCCAACTCCAGTTACTCCAGCTTCGGGTCCTATTCCACCTCCTGAGATTTCTATCCAAACTCCAGCTTATGTTCCATCCCCCACTCCAGTTACTCCATGTCCAGCCCTCATTCCACCTCCTGAGATTTCTATCCGAACTCCAGCTGTAGTGGTTTCACATTCACCTCTGTTTCTGTTGGCTAAATTTAGTGTAGTGGTCTAAATGTTTTTCTGCTGTGTGACAGGATTAAGGAGAAAAAGGCAGAACAGGCCCAACTTAAGGTAAACAGATAGATTTTATTAACACACACACTAAAGAATAAAGAAAAAAAAAAATTTGAAACTTCAAAACACTTCTCTTTCCCCCACAAACTGTTCACTTTCCCACAACCAACATAGAGAGACAAAACTATGATTTTCAGTCAGTTTCACCATATAAACATAATCTTTCATCATTTTGGGAGAGGAGTCTCCCTTAGTGTCCCATGGATCCCACTGACAACTTAAAACAATTCTCTTGTAGGTTTTAACTGTCACAAAAACAGCCGTCTGGTAAAATCTGCTTCCATGACCTCTCCCATTAGCAGTTCCCCAAGCTGCTTATGGGTCATGGGTCTAGACTTTTGCATATTAGGGTGTCACCTTTTAAAGATGAATAACTCCAAAGAACAAAGGATTCCTCATCTCAAGGAAAAGATATCTTCTCACTCCTTCACTAGCACAGAGGACTTCTCATCTCTATCTTTGTTCAAGCATCTCATAAGATCAATATCACTTAGTCCATTGTCGCCCTGTATTCTCTTGGGCTTCAGATTTTTACTGCTGGATACTGCTGGCTGTTTCCCATGGGAACAGATTCCCCTTCTCATGGCAGTGTCGTTGTTGTTTTGTAAACACTAAAGAGAGCTTTGCCCTTCTCACGCAAGTTTCCCAAAACAATCTCTGTCACCTGTTGTTTGCTGAAGGAGAAGAGACGCAGTCCTTCTCTGACCAATGGCAGCCCCTTTTGCGGAGCATCTTATAAAAGCACAATGATTCAAAAAGTAAAGGCCTTCTGATGACCAAGAACTGTCTGCGTGCTTTTCCTCGCCACGCAAGCACTGTAACAAGTCCATCACAAACACCTTTGTTCAAAATCCACACACAAATTTGAACATCTCCCTAAATGCATATCTTTCCCATGATTTGAAGGGATATTTCAGTCTAGTCTCCATGGTTTACATCCAGAGAAGTCCAGTCAGAAATGTCCACTTCCTCAATCCCTTCTTCCAATAATCTTTATTAGTTCTTTTGCTGACTCTGTATCATGCTGTGTCTCTACATTTTAAATCACTCTGCCTTCCACTGAGGAAGGAAGGAAATGGTTGGTGTTCTGAAAGCTTCATCTTGTGTTAAGAAAGAGTTAAATCTTGCCCAGGCCTGCAGTAGTCATGTGATCTCTGCCGGGCTGAAGCTTCTCAGGCTGAAGGATCCCAAAGCAGCCAGGCCAGGCTTGCCCTTTCTCTCAGCTGCGGCTCACAGTGTCTAATTTCAAAGCCACGCTGGTGATGGGGGCAGGGGGAGATCCCATCCTCCCCCAGGCCAGCGGCACCGGCAACCAGGGCCTGGGGCACAGCCCAGCCAGGGCCGGCCCCTCCCTGCCGGCCGCCGTTGGGACCCTGGCCATGGCCCAGCCAGGGCCGGCCGATGTGTCCCCGAGCTGCAGCCTCCCCTTTTTCCCCACCGGGAGCCGATGGACCCCGGCCAGGCCTTGGGCCAGCTCCCCCCCCCCGCCCCCCGCAGGAGGAGGCGGGGGGGAGAATGGCAGGGCCTGGCCGGCTCAGGCCAATGTTACCAAGCCAATGTTACCTGTTCAACTGCCCGGAAGGAAAAGGGACGTTTGGACAAACTTAGGATTTATATAGGTATTACCAAAAGTCACATTCAGCTTTCTCAATGGTCAAACCACTTGCCAATAGCCAAAACCCGGCCTCTGATAGGTCCCTGGTCTTTTCCAAAACAATTCCAAGGTCCTGACAGGGCAATATTCCATATTCCTCTAACTAAAAACCAAACTGCGTTAACCCATAACACCAGCCTATGTTCCATCCCCTACTCCAATTAAAGCAATTTCTATTTCAACTCCAGCTCCAAGCACAGCTGAATCAACTCTGATTTCTATTTCAAATTCAGCTCCACCTTCTATTTTATCCCCTACTCCGACTACTCCACTTACTCCTAAATCTGTCCCACTGCCCAGCAGTGACAGTGAGGAAGAGGAGCCCTCTCCAAAAGGTCCTACAGCATCTCGGACTTGGAAACAAACCAAAGTAATTATACAAGCACCTTTGAGAGAGGCAGTAAGTCCTGAAGGGAAAAAAATATTTGTTAAAATTCCTTTTTCTACAATGTATTTAGAGGCTTGGGAAAAGATTGCTGAACATTATCAAAGTGACCCAATAGGTGTTGCAAGAAAATTAAAGTTTATGATTAAGCAGCATCGACCTGACTGGTCAGATCTTCAGCTGTTGTTGGATGCCTTACAGAAACAGAAAAACAATTGGTGTAAGCGTATGTGACCAAGTGGAGCCTTCCAAAAAGGATGCATCTGTACAGACCCATTCCTGCCCAGAGTGTTTGAGCTTATCGGTGGCGTCAGGTGTAGTGGAAGAGGCCTGCCTGCGGTGTGAACAGGTGAATGACCTCCTTTCACTGGTGGCTGAGCTTAGGGAGGAAGTTGAAAGACTAAGAAGTATCAGGGAAAGTGAAATAGACTGGTGGAGTTCAGCCCTTCCATCTTTAAAGGAGGCCTCTGACCGAGAGTCTGAGGACTCATATGCCTCCCACTCTCAGGCAATTGAAGGGCACCTGGTAAATGAAGGGGAGTGGAAATGGGTCCCCACTTGGGGAAGTAATAATAAAAACCCCTCCCCATCCTCCAGCCAGGTGCCACTTCAGAATAGGTAAGAGGCCCTGGATCTAGAGAGCCAGCCAGATGATTTAGATGATTTAGTTGATTTAGAAGAAAATTGTCTGCCCAATGAGCCTCCCAATTATGATTCATCTGTAGGAAGAATCACCACCTCTAACACCAAGAAGAAAAGAAGGGTAATTTTAGTAGGTGACTCTCTTCTGAGGGGAACTGAGGGTCTCATATGTCGACCGGACCCATCCCACAGAGAGGTCTGCTGCCTCCCTGGGGCTTGGGTAAGGGATATCACTGAGAGACTTCCTGGGTTGATTCAGCCTTCTGATTATTACCCAGTGCTGATACTCCAGGCTGGCAGTGATGGGATTGAAAAGAGGAGTGTCAAGGCAATTAAAAGGGACTTTAGGACATTAGGTCAAGTAGTTGATAGGGCAGGAGTACAGATAGTGTTCTGCTCAGTCCCTTTGGTGGTGGAAAAAAATGATGAAAGAAACAGGAGAACCCACACCATCAAGTGGCTTAAGAGTTGGTGTCATCAGCAAAATTTTGGATTCTTTGATCATGGGGAAACTTTTACAGCACCTGCTCTGCTGGAACCAGGTGGGATACATCTCTGTTAAGGGCAGAAGGTTTCTAGCTCATGAACTGGCAGACCTCATTGAGAGGGCTTTAAACTAGGTTTGAAGGGGGAAGGGGATGCAGCTGGGCTGTCTGGAAGCAGGCTCAAGGGTGGTAAGTCTGAGTTAGGGGTAAAGTCAATAGCCCAGCTGAAATGCATGTATACCAATGCACGCAGAATGGGTAACAAACAAGAAGAGCTGGAGATCATGGTACAACAGCAAAGCTATGATGTAGTTGCCATCACGGAAACGTGGTGGGATGACTCACATAGCTGGAGCTCTGCACTGGATGGCTACAGGCTCTTCAGAAGAGACAGGAAAGGAAGAAGAGGTGGAGGGGTGGCCCTTTATATTAAGGAGACTTTTGATGCTGTAGGAATTGAAACTAAGGAAGATGGAGTTGAATGCCTATGGGTAAGAATTAAGGGGAAGGCCAACAAGGCTGACATCCTACTGGGAGTCTATCATCTACCACACCAGGAAGAAGTGGGCAACTTATTCTATAAGCAGCTAGATAATATTTCAGGATCATCAGCCCTTGTTCTTGTGGGTGACTTCAACCTACCAGACATCTCCTGGGAACTTAATACAGCAGATAAGAGGCAGTCCAGGAAATTTTTGGAGTGTATGGAGGACAACTTTATGTCGCAGATGGTGGGTGAACCCACCGGGGAGGGGCTATGTTAGATCTGCTGTTTGCAAATAGAGATGGGCTGGTGGGAGATGTGGTGGTTGGAGGCCACTTGGGGCACAGTGATCATGAAATTATAGAATTCTCAATATTTGGTGAAATCAGGAGGAGCACCAATAAGACTCTTGCATTGGACTTCCGGAGGGCAGACTTTGGCCTGTTTAGGAGACTTATTCGGAGCATTCCTTGGGAAGCAGCTCTTAAAAACAAAGGAGTTCAGGAAAGTTGGGCATTTCTCAAAACAGAGATCTTAAGGGCACAGAGACAGACTGTCCCTGAGTGCTGTAAGGTAAGTCGATGAGGTAAACATCCAGCCTGGATGGACAAGGAGGTCTTGGAGGAACATAGGAATACAAAGAAGATGTATCATCTTTGGAAGGAGGGTCAGGTCTCTCAGGAAGCATTTAAGAGGGCTGCTAGAGCATGTAGGAAAAAAATTAGGGAGGCCAAAGCTCAGTTTGAACTTAGAATGGCGACTGCTGTAAAGGATAATAAAAAATGTTTTTACAAATATGTTAATGGTAAAAGGAAGGGTAAGACCAACCTTTGTTCTTTATTGGACAAGGGAGGGAACTTAGTAACTACAGATGAGGAGAAGGCAGAAGTGCTTAATGCCTACTTTGCCTCAATTTTTAGTGGGAAGACGACTTGTCTTCATGACGACTGTCCTCTCGGGTTGGTAAATGATGTCAGGGAACAGAATGGTCCCCCCATTATCCAAGAGGAGGCAGTCAGAGAACTACTGAAATACTTGGATATCCATAAATCTATGGGACCAGATGGGATTCATCCCAGGGTGATGAGGGAGCTGGCGGACGAGCTTGCAAAGCCACTCTCCATCATTTACCGACAGTCCTGGCTCACTGGTGAGGTTCCAGATGACTGGAAGCTGGCCAATGTGACACCCATTCACAAAAAGGGTGCGAAGGATGATCCTGGTAATTACAGACCAGTCAGCCTGACCTCAATACCTGGTAAGATAATGGAACAGTTTATATTGAGTGTCATCACACAAAATCTACAGGATGGTCAGGGTATTAGATCCAGCCAGCATGGGTTTAGGAGGGGTAGGCCATGTTTGACCAACCTGATCTCCTTTTATGACCAGGTGACCCACCTGGTGGATGCAGGGAAGGCTGTGGATGTTGTCTATTTGGACTTCAGCAAGGCCTTTGACACTGTCTCCCACAACATACTCCTAGATAAGCTGGAAGCCCATGGCTTGGATAGGAGCACTCTTTGCTGGGTTAGGAACTGGCTGGATGGCCGGGCCCAGAGAGTGGTGGTCAACAGTGCTGCATCCAGCTGGCGGCCAGTCACCAGTGGTGTTCATCAGGGGTCTGTGCTGGGCCCAGCTCTGTTTAATATTTTTATTGATGACATGGATGAGGGTATTGAGTCTTTCATTAGCAAATTTGCAGATGACACTAAGTTGGGAGCATGTGTCGATCTGTTGGAAGGACGGAGGGCTTTGCAGAGAGACCTGGATTGGTTGGATGGATGGGCAGAATTCAATAGGATGAAGTTTAACAAATCCAAGAGCCGAGTCCTTCACTTTGGCCACAATAACCCCCTGCACTGTTATAGACTGGGGACGGTGTGGCTGGACAGCGGCCAGGCAGAAAGGGAAATGGGGGTTCTGGTCGACAGCCAGCTGAACATGAGCCAGCAGTGTTCCCTGGTGGCCAAGAAGGCCAATAGCATCTTGGCCTGTATCAGGAATAGTGTGGCCAGCAGGACCAGGGAGGTCATTCTTCCCCTGTACTCAGCACTGGTGAGGCCACACCTTGAGTATTGTGTCCAGTTCTGGGCCCCTCAGTTTAGGAAGGACATTGAGACTCCTGAGCGCGTCCAGAGGAGGGCAACAAGGCTGGTGAGGGGCTTGGAACACAAGCCATATGAGGAACGACTGAGGGAGCTGGGGTTGTTTAGCCTGGAGAAAAGGAGACTCAGGGGAGACCTTATCACTCTCTACAACTACCTGAAGGGTAGTTGTAGTCAGGTGGGGGTTGGTCTCTTTCTCCAGACAGCAACTGACAGAACAAGAGGACACAGTCTCAAGCTGTGTCAAGGGAAGTATAGGTTAGATCTTAGGAAAAAGTTTTTCACAGAAAGAGTGATTAAGTACTGGAATGGCCTGCCCGGGGAGGTGGTGGAGTCACCATCCCTGGATGTGTTTAAAAAAAGACTGGATGCGGCACTCGGTGCCGTGGTCTAGTTGGGGTGTTGGAACATGGATTGGACTCAATGATCTTGAAGGTCTCTTCCAACCTGGAAAAAATTCTGTGAAATTAGTTTTGAAGGTAGCTGGGAGTTTAGCAGAAGATGCTTGCAGGATAACACAGTGCAGAATTAATGATATTTTTCCTCTCCAGGATCCACAATGGAATCCTAATGATGATGATGATATAGGAAAATTAGAGGATTATCAAGATTTTATAGTAAAGGGGTTGGAAAAGGCAATTCCTAAAGCAATAAACTGGTCAGCCCTATATGCAATTAAGCAAGGTCCCTCTGAAACACCTTCGGAATTTTTAGAACATTTACGAGCAGCAATGCGTCGCCATACAACTCTAGATCCTGAGTCTGAGGAAGGAACACAACAACTAGTGGGTTTATTTCCAGGACAATCTACAGGGGACATCAGACGCAAAGTTCAGAAAATACGGGGTCCGACAGCAGGGGATTTAGAGACTTTGCTAGAAGAGGCATGGAGAGTTTTTAGTAACTGGGAAGAAGGGTGTAAAGAAGGGATGAGAAAATTAGTAGCAGTAGTAAGGGAAGAAGAAAAAGGGAGGTGTGGACAAAGGACACTAAGGCAGGAACCACCCCGGCTAGGGAGAGATCAATGTGCATACTGCAAGAAAATTGGACACTGGAAGAACCAGTGTCTGGAATGAAGAAAATGTGATGATCAAAGAAGAGGAGATAAAAAAGGGGAGGCCGTGGTTGCTCATGTTAAGGAAGGCTGAGGTGGACCGGAGGAACTTGCCCTAGGAGACCCTCTGGTTATAATGAAACTAGGGAACAAAGAGAAAGAAATGGAATTTTTGATAGACACAAGGGCAACATATTTGGTGTTAAATAAAGCTTTAATACCAATAACAGATGATTATGTCATGGTAAAGGGGGCAACTGGCCAATCTGAAAGAGCTTACTTTTGTAGGCCATTGAAATATAAACTTGGGAAACAATGGGGAATTCACCGGTTTTTAGATATGCCCAATGCTCCATCAGCACTTTTGGGTAGGGATCTATTGGAACTATTAGAGGCAAAAATAATATTTTTAAATAGATTACTTTGGAGGTTAAGGACCAACAATATGTGGAATTGTTAAGCTTGATGTTAATAACTGATGAGGCTAAAGTTGAAAGTGAAGGTGAGATTCACAGGAAAATAATGGATCAGGTATTTCCTGGGGTTTGGGCTTTTAACATACCAAAGAGAGCAAAGAATGCACCCCCAGTGCAAGTTAAGCTTAAAGAAGGAAAACAGCCAGTTAGAGTTAGGCAATATCCCTTAAAGAAAGAAGATAGAGAAGGGATTAGTCCAGTGATTGAAATTTTTTTGCAGATAGGGCTATTAAAAGAATGTCAGTGAGTTCAATACACCTATTCTACCTGTTAAAAAGCCTGATGGGTCATATCAAATAGTAGAAGATTTAAGAGCTGTTAATAGGATAACTGAAGATTTATATCCAGTGGTTGCCAACCCCTACATCTTGTTAACTTGTTTAACACCTGAACTAACATGGTTTACTGTTTTAGATTTAAAGGATGCTTTTGTTTGCTTTCCTCTTGTCATGATCCAAAAAGGAATCGTGAAGAGAGTCTATTATTTTTTGTTCCTCAAACCAGTTAACGTTTGCCCATTCTTCCCCCCCAGGAGAGGGTCGAGCATTGTGTTTTGCTAACAGGGCATAAAATGCTGTTTTATCTTTTACATTAAAGTCCTCAGTCATGTTTTGTGAAGGGATAAAAAAGCCCACGTCAAGGAGGTCCCGCTTAGTTACACACAAAACATGCACAGCAGAGCTGTGTCTTCTCTTCTCTTCCTTGGGTGGGTGGGGAGACCTATCTACCTGGGAGGTTCACCTTCAATTACAACACAGGATGTCTCCCCCTAACACCAGGTAGTCAGTCCCGACTTTTGCACTCCAAGTTCTTTTGTGAAATTCTGACAACAGAACCCTCAATCGAGTTTGGGGTGCCTTTACACCTTAGGCGTGTGCAGTGTGCGAGGATTCAGAAAGCCCCCCTTGCTTTCTAGCTTCGTTCACCGAAGTGACGGGCTAGGTGCGGCTGGAGCGAAACTTCCTCCCCCTGGTACAGACTACACACAACCTGGCCACCCCTCTGTGTCAGAATCCTGTCCGTGACGCCAATTTATGTCACGATCCAAAAAGGACTCATGATAGGTTCTTGTGATCTTTAGAGTGCAAAAAGTACTTGAGGGGACAAATATTTAATTACACACACAAATGCACCTTTATTGATGCCAACAACACTTGCAATAGAGGGAATGAGAAAGGAAACATAGGATACAGAGCGAGGAAAGGGGGGGCAGGGGGTATATAGCTACCACGGCTGAGCGGCGTCCTCGTGGCATAGTGCCAATGGATCCGTCATCTTCCGTGGGGAGATCTCGAAGTGTGAGTCACAGAGGGGCAGCTTTTATAGTCTTTTTCAGAAGTGGGGGGCACTTGAGAGTCATTGTGGTGAGGTCTGTTGCTCTGGGAACCAGGTACGATTGTTCAGCAGGCGAGTTTGGGACAAACTGGTCTAGTCCCTAGCTGCTGGTAAGCACAGGCTGTCCAAACTGTCCATTGTCCTCATACAAGTTCCCATGGGAGCAGCCAGCTCCGGTCCAGTGGACATACCTGCAGTTCAATGCTTGCCAAACATACACTGTGGCTTAGGCGCCCGAGCCCCCTTGCTTTCTTCCTTGACGAAGGGTCGTGAGGCAAAATCAGGGACCACCAAGTCCCGACTCTTACACCTCTCCATGAGGCCAGCCAGAAAATTTTTGCATTTGAATGGAAAAACCCCAAAACTGGATGTAAAACTCAGCTCACATGGTTGGTTTTACCACAAGGATTTAAGAACTCACCCACAATATTTGGAGAACAACTAGCAAAAGATCTGGAATCCTGGGAAGCTTCATCAGGAGAAGGACAGCTGTTACAGTATGTGGATGACCTCCTGATAGCTGCCAAAACTCAAGAGGCATGTGTGGAGTGGATGGTAAGCCTCCTAAACTTTTTGGGTCTACAGGGGTATCGAGTATCCCAGAAGAAAGCCAGATGGTGAGGCAGTTATTTATTTGGGCTACGAGGTTAGTGCTGGACAAAGAACCTTGGGACAGGATCGCAAGGAAGCAATATGCCAGACCCCAAAATGCCAGACAGTAAAAGAACTGAGAACCTTTTTGGGCATGACGGGGTGGTGCAGACTGTGGATTTACAATTATGGGCTGTTAGTCAAACCCCTATATACCTTGATTACAGAAGGAAACAGAGACCTCCAATGGACAAAAGAAGCAACACGAGCCTTTGACCAGCTAAAGAAGACCCTCATGTCAGCTCCAGCCCTTGGGACTTCTGGACGTGAGCAAACCATTCTTTTTGTTTTCTCATGAAAAGCAGGGGATTGCTTTGGGAATACTAGCACAAGACCTGGGCCCGTATTGCAGGGCAGTCGCCTACCTCTCTTAGCAGCTGGATGCAGCAGCTAAGGGATGGCCAGGGTGTCTCAGAGCTGTTGCAGCAGTGGCAGTGAATATTCAAGAAGCCTACAAGTTCACCCTAGGCCAGAAGATGACTGTGCTAGTGTCCCACACAGTGTCTGCAGTCTTGGAGGTAAAAGGTGGACACTGGCTTTCCCCGCAAAGATTCTTGAAATATCAAGCCATAATGGTAGAACAAGATGATGTGGAAATTGTGGTAACTAATATTGTGAACCCAGCTTCCTTCCTCAGTGGTAGTATGGGAGAACTGGTGATCCATGATTGCCTGGAGACCATGGAAGCCACCTACTCCAGTGTCCCAGACCTGAAGGACACCCCTCTCGAGGACACTGAGACCTGGTTCACTGATGGAAGCAGCTATGTGATCAGCAGAAAAAGACATGCTGGGTATGCAGTTACCATGAGCTGAGAGGTAATAGAGTCTGGACCACTACCAACCACCACCTCGGCACAGAAGGCTTAAATAATTGCCTTAACCCGGGCTTTAGAGCTGGCAAAAGGAAAGAAAATTAATATTTACACACACTCAAGGTATGCATTTGGGGTAGTTCATGCACATGGAGCCATCTGGAAAGAAAGAGGACTGTTGAACTCACAAGGGAAAAGTATTAAACATGCACAAGAGATAATAAAACTGTTGGAGGCAGTCCAGCTACCCAAAAAGGTAGCCATCATGCACATCAAGGCACACCAAAAAGTGAGCTCTGAATTGGAGGAGGGAAATGAGCTGGTGGACAGAAAGGCAAAAGAAGCAGCTAAAGGTGAGGCAATTGTTGAAACAGTTGAGGCAGTCTTAATTCCAGATGGGCAAATTTCCATTGAAGGTAAGCCAAGGTACAGTAAAAAGGACAAGAGGCTTATTGAGAAAGAAAACTGAAGTTATAATCAAAAGGGGTGGGCTATTACAGATGAAGGGAAAGGAAGGCTTGTGATCTCTTACATGCTATGGTCATTAGTGAAAGAGGAACATGAGAAAACACATTGGGGAATAGATGCTCTATACAATTATTTGAAAGATAGAATCATAGCCAGAGATTTGCAAAGCACAGTAATTCAAGTGACTCGCTAATGTAGCCTTTGCCTCCAAACTAATCCCAAAAATATTCCTAAACCAAAGCTTGGGCAAATTGGGAAAGGATATGGACCTGGGCAGCAATGGCAAATTGATTTTTCGGAACTACCCAGGAGAGGGGGCTATCACTACCTATTGGTGTTAACAGATACCTTTTCAGGGTGGCCAGAAGCTTTCTCTACCAGAACTGCTAAAGCGCAAGAGGTAACCAAAGCATTGTTACAAGAAATAATACCACGCTATGGAGTCCCAGCCACAATGTCTTCAGATAGGAGGCCACATTTTATTTCAAAAATTGTGCAGCAAATTAGCCACCATTTAGGCACAGACTGGGAACTTCATACTCCATATCATCCTCAGTCAAGTGGCCAAGTAGAGAAAATTAATCATTTGATTAAGCAGCAAATTATAAGATTGGGACAAGAGGCAAAGTTACCTTGGCCTCTGGCTCTTCCATTAGCATTATTATGAATTTGGACTAAGCCAAGAGTAAAAGAAAAACTAATCTCCTTTGAAATATTGTATGGAAGGCCATATGGAATTCAAGAAGGGACAACAACCACTCAAGTAGGAGAAGAAACCCTACACAGATATATGATGGCCCTAAACAAACAACTTAGAGAAATTGAGAAACATGTGGCTGGGGCTCGAACCAGAGAATTAGATGGACCAGTACATGATGTACAGCCTGGGGATTATGTATATGTTAAGTCTTTTGCAGAAAAAACTTTGGAACCACAGTGGGAAGAACCATTCCAAGTGCTCCTCATCACCTTTACTGCAATCAAGATCAAGGAACAAAGCACCTGGATCCATCACTCCCAAGTGAAGAAAGCTCCTGAGGGACTCTGGAAAGTTACACCAGGTGATAACGAACTGAAATTAAAATTTTCTCAGCAAAAATAAATGAAGTGTGGGTGAAATGACAAATATAGCATAACAACTCTCCGAAAAATAGAAAGGCTTGTAGTTGTAATGGATAATCAAGTAGGCATAGCCTGGAGAGTTGTGGCATTTGTGACCATTGCTATAGTCACAGCTAATGCAGCACCAGTGCATTATAATGTGACTGGTATAGATAAGTGCCAAGGGAAAGCTTGATTTTGACTCCCGTGAGTCTCTGATTCAGATGCTAAAAGTTACAAATGCAACTGTGTAGGAAGGAAGAAATGTTTGGGGATGTGAATATGCTTTTGTCCAGGATGGATTCCATGACTCTTATCAAGAACCCATGAAACTTATTTGAATTGGCCCTGAATGCTGTGACAAATGCTTAACTAACTGTTCTGAGTTTAGGCTCAAAATAGAAGGTTGTGCAATTAAGGATTTTAAGATTGATTTTAATATAACTCAAGTTTGTGCTGCTCCCCAAAAAGATGAGGTTAAGATAACTCAATCACCTCGACCAGCGCCAACCTTAAAAGAACTGCAATGGGTTACTCAAACTGCTTTAGAACCCATAACTCCCATAATTACCAAAATTGGGCCATATGCTGTTAAAAAGACAGGAATTCAAAAATTGATAGTTAATCCAAAATGGTGATTAAAACGGGTAGAGATGGCAATGCAAGTGAACACCTCTGCCATTTGACCCGAGTGTGCTCCATTTTTAAGGACCTCTTTTATGGATTGGACCACTTGGCTGCAGAAGCGTGTGCCTTATACATCCAGACAGAAGAGAGACCTTACTGGGTTGTTGGGGACCGGACTAGGAATTCTAAACACCATGGATTCAGAAGTATTAATGAACAAATTGACAGTAATGGGCAGTCATATGGCTAAATTGCAGCAACCTCTACAATCTTCCTTATTGGCATTAGGTACCAGCCAGTGGAAATTGTCTAAAATATTGCCAGAATGAGAAAATATAGAAGAGCAGGATCATCAATTGATAATTGATACCTTAGGTGCAGCTAGTGAGAATATTTCTTTGGCACTTGGGTGTACACAGGCACAGTTATGGATGCAATCAGTAGCAGCCTCAGTCATTCAGGATGGAGGAGAAGGCATATTCCCTGCTGAAATCCGTAAAGTTGTTTGGGATAATGCCTCGGATCTAGAAAAGGAGCTCCAATCCTGGTGGGTGCCAGTTAATTTTACTTATAATCCCACGACAAGTATGGTAACGGCTTTTGTTTTTACTATATATGATGCATCAGTGAGCTTGATACATCCAATTGTTGCTTTAGGGCTAAATCATGAGGGGACCATACTATATCCTTCAGAACACAGAATGTGGGCACGGAAAGTTGAAGGAAAGTGGCGAACTATTAACTTAGAACCCTGCTCAGTGAGGGAACAATTGGGGTTTATATGTGAAGGTAATGTAGGTGATGATAAAGATACTTGTTTGGATACAGAGCAAAGCATTTGTCACTTTGAAATGCATCCCATTAATCTAACAACCCTGATTGTATATACAGGACAAGGTTGTGTCTGCCTTAGGACAGTATGCCCCACTATAATGGTAGATGAGATTACTGTGAATGAAACAATTTACCTTGTGCATTTGTAACTTTGTTAAAATTGAAGGATGTGATTTTTCCTATCAGGCACCTGTCATATCGCACCAACATATAAGGGCGAACTTGACTACTGTTCAAGAAATATCGCCTGTGCCTACAGGAATGAACTTAACTTTGGTTGCACAATTATTGAAACACCATGAATTAAAAGAAATTCTTAAAGAAATTAAAGATGAAGGAAAGAGAACTGATTACAATACACCATGACACAGAGACTATATGGAGAGTATTTAAAAGGTTAGAAGGCGGCCCATCCCATCATTGGTGGGATGTGCTTTTTGGATGGTCGCCAACCGCAACTGGTTTGCTCAATACCTTGGTTCATCCAATTATTGTTTTGCTTATTTTAGTTGGTATAAGTTTTATTTTGTCTGTTATAATATTTGTTTGGAATTGGAGAATGTTGAAGCGAGTAGCAGCTTTAACTTCAATATCAAGAGCATACAGTACAGTTTTAAAGGACCCCTACGGCACAGCTTTGCTAGATGAAGAAGAATCTACATATTAGTAAAAGAATTTACTAACCTTGAAGAAGGAGTGGGGAATGAATCATGATTTTAAAGAGTTAAGATTTTAGCTAAGGGATAGAAGTAATTCATATAGATCAGGGTGTAAGTTAGATAAGTAAATGGTAGGTTAATGATTATTAGAGGCCTAAGCTAGAGATAACTGTTATATTATGAGCATGTTTATAGGAGAAAGTGGAGTAAGTGAACCGTTATAAGAACAGATTGAAACCAGTAAGAACAATGGCCAGCATCTGGACTTCATATCAATCAGTCACGAAGCAGGGGACCTTGGATCGTGCCAGAGGGTAACAGAGACCTGATGAAGACTCTCCTGACTTCATCCTTTGAGACCACTGACCCAATTTGAGACCACTGACCCAATTCGAGACCACCGACCCAATTCGAGACAAGAATTGCGCACGTGTGAAGGACTAATAGCCTCATGTTAATACCAAACGGGGATGGGAGGTGCTGGGGTTATGCATATGTATTGTATGTAAGATCTTGGAAAATAAATAGAGGGCAAAGAACCTTGTTCAGGGCGGTCACGCCTTTCGGAGACAACTCCCATGCCGCCTGCCGGTGAATAAACATACCACTTTCTAACTTTAGTTAATTAGAGGGTCTTTGTGATCATATCAGTTTTTAACGATTCAACCGCAGCAACACCGCTGCTCCGTGTCAATAACCCCACACACTGCAGCAATACTGCTGCTCCCCTGTCTCCCCACAATACCGTGGCTGCTTGTTGCTATCCTCACATGGGGAACCAGATGTCACTGTGGAGTCGGAGACAGGGATGCAACATACACACACTGAGGATCATGTGGCAATAGCCTTGTTTATTGACCGGCAGCCCCTTTTATAGGGTTTTCAAATTTCCCGCACTTACAGACATGATTGGTCAAGGGTCTTAACTCCGCCTGGTTCACTGGACAGTGATATGGGTATATCTGTGCTTCACAGGGGTTGGCTGAGGTCCTCTGACTGGGTTTGAATCCAACCTATCCTTGCCGCGTCTACTTCAAGCTAGGCTGGTCAAGCTGGTATCTGTTAAGCCAAATCATCTATGCAGATAATAGTCCGGCTATATCTGTCATAGTCATTCAGAGATCTGCCCTGAGGATGGATAGGCATAAGAGGGAGGGATGGTGGGAGAAAGTGGGCCAATTTTGGGGGAAATTCTCTGCTCCAATGGTTTGGAGGTTCACTCCTGAACAACTACAGGACCCTGATAAAGTGACAGAATATTTGCAAGGAGAATGCTGTGGAAACTCCAGAGAGGAGCAACTTATTGCAGTGTGTTGGGCCCTGGCTACTCTTCATTGGAAACTGCTCGTCACTAGACAGCACCCTTGGGGCAGAAGGAGGAAAGCAGAACAGGCACCATGGTCACTCAAAATGCACCTGAACCAGAGGAAGAACCCATGAATCCTTTCTTCTTCAGAGGAAGAACCTCTGAAGAGATGGTGAATTCAGAGTCCTGTCTGTCGGTGTGTTTCAGTCTCTCCGGGACCGGGGTATGGTGTCCAGGCCACAGTGCAGCATTGGAGGGGCCCCCCCGTGTGATGCCCTGGTGTTCTGGACTGGAGAAAAGCTGAACAGTGCCAGAAGAAGCCACAGTCCCAGGAAAAACTTCCTAGCTTAGCTAACGAAGAGAAGCTAGCTTAAAAAGCAAAGAAAAAACTCTCAGTTTCTCTTCCCTGCTGCGAGGCTGAGAGCTGGGAAAAACTGAGAGCTGGGGAGAAGCTGAGAGCCTTATATCTGTGTTTCTGAACTCAAGCGGTGGGAAAATTCCACTGCTTTCCCCCTTCTCTGGTCCCAATTTAAAGCTTCAGGACCCATTTCTGGACGCAAAACAGACAATAGGGGATACACAGCATCATAAAGTCACCCGAGGACACCATGCCAGTAGCAATTGCCCCTATACAGAAGAAGATATCCAAGACCAAATCAGTTCACTTTGTGAGTGAAGAGGAAGCGGGGCCTTCAGAAAAGGAGGAAGAGGCAAGGCCAGAGATAATCACCTGATCCTTATCTCTGGGTGAGCTGTGAGATATGTGAAAAGATTTCAGCCTCCAGCTGAATGAGCCCCAGGTGACCTGGCTGCTCTGATGCTGTGATATTGCAGCCCATGGTATGAAACTAAATGGTAGCAAAGACAAGCAACTGAGATCCCTGTCCCAGGATATGGGTATTGACAAAGGGGATTGGGAAGAGGATAAAAACTCTCAACCTCTGGAGGCAACTCCTGTCAAGCCTGAGGGAAAGGTATTCTCCCAAGGATGATCTAGTAGTGCCCCCAAGCAGGTGGAATGCCATGGAGAAAGGTATACAGTACCTGAGATTTAGCTGTTCTAGAAGTAATCTATACGGACTCAAATAACAAGCATTCCCCTGTAGATCCAGATGAGATCCAGTGTACACAATCCATGTGGTGGAAGCTAGTATGGAGCACACCATTGTTGTATGCCAAATCATTGGCACTTGCTGGGTTAGGAACTGGCTGGATGGCTGGGCCCAGAGAGTGGTGGTGAACTGTGCTGCATCCAGCTGGTGGCCAGTCACCAGTGGTGTCCCTCAGGGGTCTGTGCTGGGGCCAGTTCTGTTCAGTATTTTTATGGATGACATGGATGAGGGTATTGAGTCTTTCATTAGTAAATTTGAAGATGACACTAAGCTGGGAGGATGTGACGATCTGTTGGAAGGACGGAGGGCTCTGCAGAGAGACCTGGAACAGTTGGATGGATATGCAGAGTCCAATAAGATAAAGTTTAACAAGTCCAAGTGCCAAGTCCTGCATTTTGGCCACAATAACCCCCTGCAACATTATAGGCTAGACATGGTGTGGCTGGACAGTGCCCAGGCGGAAAGGGACCTGAGGTACTGGTTGACAGTTGACTGAACAAGAGCCAGTGGTGTGCCCTGGTGGCCAAGAAGGCCAATGGCATCCTGGCCTGTATCAGGAATAGTGTGGCCAGCAGGACCAGGGAGGTAATTCTTCCCCTGTGCTTGGCACTGGTGAGGCTACACCTTGAGTATTGTGTCCAGTTCTGGGCCCCTCAGTTTAGGGAGGATGTTCCTAAAACCACGACAGACGCTTGAGTGCGTCCAAAGGAAAGCAACAAGGCTGGTGAGGGGCTTGGAACACAAGTCCTATGAGGAACGACTGAGGGAGCTGGGATTGTTTAGCCTGAAGGAGACTCAGAAGTGACCTTATCACTCTATAACTTCCTGAAAGGTGGTTGTAGTCAGGTGGGGGTTGGTCTCTTTCTCCAGGCAGCAACTGATAGAACAAGAGGACACAGTCTTAAGCTGTGCCAAGGGAAATATAGGTTGGATATTAGGAAGAAGTTTTTATGGAGAGTGATAAAGTACTGGAATGGCCTGCCCAGGGAGGTGGTGGAGTCACCATCCCTGGATGTGTTTAAAAAAAGACTGGATGTGGCACTCGGTGCCATGGTTTAGTTGAGATTAGGGCATGGGTTGGACTCGATCCTGAAGGTCTCTTCCAACCTAGTAATTCTGTGATTCTGTGATGTCAATGAACAAAGGAGAACAAACAGTGCTTCAGGTGACTACCTGACTCTGGAAATATGAAGATCATCTTTTTTTCTCCCTACCAATCTGCAGACATATAAAAAAGATTCGAGCAAACTAGAGAAGAAATGTCCCATTTCCCTCCAGCATGGACCAGCATTATTGCTATTGGGAGGAAGCAGCCCCCTGCTCGAGACAGAGGGTACACACCATGAGGTAACCTGTTGTTTTTCCTTTGTGACTACAGAGAAGACGTGAGGAAGTGGAATGGCTAACCCACCTCTGCCCTGGCAGCATGAGTACGTGAATTGAGAAGAAGGACAAGTATGGCAAGAAAATCTTCAAGGATAAATGCCACTCCAGTTTCCAGAACCAGAGGGGCCCTGACACCATCCAGGTGGAGGAAAGGGACAATCAGGTCTATTGGACTGTGTTGATCCCATGGCCTGGCACATCAGACCCACAAGAGTATAAGGCTTTAGTTGACACTGGCACACAATGTACCCTGATGCCATCAAGACATGTAGGTGCAGAATCCGTCTCTCTTTTTGGGGTGTGTCCTGGTTTAGGGCAAATTTGTGAGAGAACCCCTGAATGGGGTCCCTCTGGGAAGCAAACCTAAAAGGCCCTTCCCCCAACTAGTCCGGGAAAAAAGAACTTCCTTGGAGGAAAGTGGAAAAAACTATTTATTTAACAAATAAAGTGCCCACAAGCATAAAGAATGGATAATATGAAACAATAAGACCTCTCATTGCTCTGAACTGAGATGGTAAATTCAGAAAGTCCTTGCTGTGGGTAGCTCAGCTCGCTCAGTCTCTTATCAGTACCTCCGGTGCTGGAAAAATGTTGTCCTGGGCTCTGGGGGGCACAGGCGTGAAATCCGGATGTCTCTCTGGGTTTTTCATTACAGGACAGGTCTCAGATGAGCACAGTCCAGGAGCAGGAATGCAGAGGAGGGAATGCTGTTTTCAAAACAAACTCTGCACCTCTTCTTTCTCCCCCTTCGCTCTCAGAACTAGTCTCACAGCAGTGATTTTCTCTCTCCAGGATCCTGCTTCATGAATCTCTGCTTCACGCTCCTGAAGGTTGCTCCTCCATGATGATTCTCCCCTTACCAGCTAACCCCCTCTTTTATCTCCCTCATCCTTATTGGCTATAGCTGTTACTCATCAGGGGCAAGGCTGTATTGGTTAATTAACACAGCTGTTACTTATCAGGGGTTACCTAGTCTTAAAGGTACAGAACTTAAGATACAGCATAAACAGAAGAGACAATTGGGGATACAAGTATCAAAAAGTCACCCCAGGACAAGGTGATAGGGGGATCCCAATAGCTAGAAGGTGAAGTGACCCTGACCAGAAACAAATGGCAAAAACACACTATTGTGACTGACCCAGAGGTCTCATGCATCCTTGGCATAGATTACCTCAGAAGAAAGTATTTCAAGGACCCAAAAAGGCATCGTTGGGTTCTTGGGATAGCTGCTGTGGAGACAGAGGACATTAAAATGCTGACTACCTTGTCTGGTCTGTCAGAGGAACCTTCTGCTGTAGAACTGATGAGAGTTGAAGAACAGCAGCTACTGATAGCTACCACAAGAGTGCACCATTGGCAATATAGCACTAATTGAGCCTCCATGATCCCCATCCATGAGATGATTCGTGAACTGGAGAGTCAGGGATTGGTCAGCAAAACTCACTCACCCTTTAATAGTTTTTTTACAGAAAGAGTGATAAAGTACTGGAATTGTCTGCCTGGGAAGGTGGTGGAGTCACCATCCCTGGATGTGTTTAAAAAAAGATTGGATGTGGCACTCGGTGCCATTGTTTAGTTGGGGTGTTAGGGCATGGGTTGGACTCAATGATCTTTAAGGTGTCTTCCAACCTAGTGATTCTGTGATATCCTGTGATATTAGCATCCAACCCTGAGCTGACAGGCTTGGCTGATTCAGAAAATAAATGAGACTGGACTCTCATTTCTACTTGGAGCAGATTTAAGAGTCTGCCTTTGCTACTGATGTGCCCCTATGTAACAGTTATGACATTCTGAGGTGGGAAGAGGAAGACTCCACAATAAGTAGCCAAGTGTGGAGTGCTCCTGTTCTAAGGAGGTGGAAATTTGATTTTACCCTTGTGTTAACTCCTCCCTTGACCCAAACCCTTAACTCTACCCCTGCAATACCCTGTAAAAACCCCACAACCCTGCCTTTGCCTGGTCTTTCGTCTTTGTCCCCCTCTTCGTCCCCAGGGGTAATAAATGGATTCTTGAGCTTAATAAAACAAAGACCTGTCTCGTTTGTTCCCATGCCTGGCACTGGCAGTTGCACCCTCCCTGGACATGATGAACTCTGTTAAAATGCGATGCAACAGCCAAGACCAAGAAATAGACAATGGTACAATCAACCACCATATTAGAACAAGTGCCACCAACAAAGCACAAAGGGTGTTAGTTATTGGAGACTTCTCATTGCAAGGCACAGAAGCACCCATTTACCAACCGTACAACCTCTCTAGAGGCTTGCTGCCTACTGGGGTGTCTCTGTTGACCTCGTTTCAGAGAGATGAGACACACTGTTTTAAGGAGTGAAAAAAGTTACTTTATTGTATACATCTCTTTATATAGAGTTTTATAAACCCTCCCGTGTCTATCCCCTATTGGTCGATAAACTGTTACGCCGTAGTAATTGGTCAGTCTTGGACAAGGTGTCTCCATGCAAGAAAGGGTTGTTTGTGGGATATTGTTTTCATTCTTTGCTGAGACAGTTGGAATTGTTGAAACAGGTGCAAGAAAACAGTCCTAATCTGTAGAATTCTTTTGCTGGGAAACAAGTTGTTTTTTGCTATTGCAGGCTTCTGTTTTCATGAAGAGCTGTTAGCTTTCTCATGGCTATGTCGGACTAAATCAGGATTGGGACTGTAAGGCCTATACAGGCCTACTGTCAGCCACCACACTGGGGGCCTGCATTCATGATGTCAAAAAGAGGCTACCAAGCCTGGTAAAACCTGTCATGCACTCCTACTCTTTCATGTAGAGTTGAATGAGGCTGCAAAGAGGAGATTGCAAAATATCAAAAGAAACTTAATGTCCCTCAGAAAGATATTGAAGGGATTGGGAGCACAGGTAGCATTCTCCTCTATCCTCCCAGTTGGAGACTGGGACCCAAGAAGGAGACAAAGGGATCAGGTGAATGATTGCCTGTGTGGCTGGTGCCATGCTTGGGGTTTTGGGTTCCATGATCTGGAATGTTCCTTCAAGAGTCCGGGCATGTTGAGACCAGATCAGGTGCACCTGACCAAGTGAGGTACAAGTGTTCTGGCAAGCAATCTGACTGGACTTATTAGCAGAGCTTTAAACTTGATTCAGCAGGAGAAGGGGATTTTCTTCCTAGTGTCAGAGAGGAACAAGGAAAAAACAACACTCGAGGAAGCAACATGGAAATACGTGTAAATCATCCCAAAGGAATTAGACAGAGCTCCTCCCATAAGATGAAGAGGTCAATAGTGCAGCTGAAGTGCCTCTACACCAATGCATGAAGCATGGGTAAAAAGCATGAGGACTTGGAAATCATAGTGCAATTAGAAAACTCTGATCTAATTGCTATCATGGAAACATGGGGCCACTAGTTGCACAACTGGAACACTGCAAGAGGACTACAAGATTTTCAGATGAGACAGGCTAGGAAGGAGGGGTCAAGGAGTTGCACTCTAGGTTAAGGAAGGGATAGATTGTGAAGAGCTACCTCTAAGAAACAGGTACAAAAAGATTGAGAGCCTGTGGGTAAAAATCAAGGATAGGACCAACAATGGACACCTTGTGGTTAGGGTATACTACAGGCTGCCTGATCAGGGGAGCCCCTTGATGAGGCCTTTTTTCTCACTGCTGATGTTTTGTCTTTTTTTCTTGTATATGTGTGATATCAAAGAGTGGACAATCCTTGCTGCCTTCCCCGCCAACTTGCAGCATTGTGTGCCAGTATGAATATTAAGGGAAAAAAGCACACTTCAGAGATCAGCATCCCAGAAAGAAAAAAGGAGGGATGAAATAGAGAGAACAAATTACGGTACTGCTTGCAAAACTTGGGGCCATTCACCTTTTCTCCTGACAAATTTAATCTTGGCCATTGTGAGAGAGTTGAAAGAGTAAGCAGAGTAGACACAGTGATTTTCTTATAGTCCTGTTTTTCTTTTATTTTTTCCCCTTATCATTGTATTTTAAGACCGTCAGCTTTACTGATCACAAGCACTGGACATCAACATATGTCATGTCATGACCCTGAAATTAGCTCAGTTGGTTAGAGCATGGTGCTAAAAACACTAAGGTCATGGGTTCAACTCCGGTATGGGCCATTCACTTAAGAGCTGGACTTGCAGATCCTTGTGGGTTCTTTCAACTCAGAATATTCTGTGATTGTAATGTCAGTCAATGTTATGGGGTCTCCGAGTATTGTGGCTTTCACAGAACTCATTGCTTCTATGAATGCAGACTGGCTGATTGGTAAAGCAAAGCCTTTCAGCTTCAAGGAGATGGACAATAGAACAGAGGGGTTGCAGAAGCCTGACCATCTGATGCTGGGCTTATATGGGCACTGCACGAGAATCTCCCACATGCAGCTTTCCAGACATGACATGCTTTGTAGTCCTTATGCAGAAAACTTCAACGAGATTGCCAGTGGGTTCCGGCAGGCAACCACTATTTTTCTGGCCTTGGGAATTGAAGTGGAACAAAGATTCCACAACCAAAGGTTATGAAGTAGGTATGCTTTACTCGGCGCCTGGATGCACAGGGGAATGGTTCCGCCAAAGACCTGCATACATAACAGAGCAAGTGCCCTGTTCAAATACACTTAAACTCATACATACATATTCACGAAAGTTTCAACATCGCCTAAACATATTCAGAACCTATCACCGCCTACTCTCACTTTGTATGTTAATCAGCTTTTTATCAGTTTGTGCTTGTGCATTATTTTCTGGTGGTCTTGGGTGGGGGTCCCTGGATGAAGTAGGATAGTCTTCCTCAGGTCCACTGGATGAACCCGGTTTCTTCACAGGCCCTATTGGTCTCTTGCTGTCTTCTATGGCTCCTGGGCATAGTCTAAACTACAAACCCATTTTTTTCCAGTTTTTGAGCACTAGTTTCTGCTTATCAGTCTAAAACAAATGGGTAAGGTGCTGTTTTCATATGGCAAAGGACTATCTGTTTTTAACACACTTTATTACACAGCAAATTATAATCTGTTTAAATTTGGGTTTTTTTAAGTTCTCTATATCAGTATATGATTCTCTGCACCATTTTGAGATAAACAAGGTAATTTTGTTGCAAATGAAGTCATTGTTAGTCCAGTGCTCCTTGTTAAATGTTCACCCCCACCCTGTTAATCACCTCTTTTGTTCCCCTTCTGCTGCACCTTTGAGCCGAGCCCCCTGGCTACCCCAACACCCAACATAGCAACCAAAAAGCCAGGGGGAGGAGAAATCCAGCAGACATGCAAATAGAAGAGATGCAGTGCCAGCTGGGAGAAGAAATTATTGCTCCAGACCAGAAAAACTTTATTAGACTGAACCACCAAGACACATAGATGGACCATGCAAGGAGTGAGACTGCCTCCTCCCAAGGCTGAGTGGTTTTGACCCCTCACCCTGACTCTCAGAGACGTTGCCCAGAGAGGGACCCCCTGGAATTTCAGAGCCAACCAAGCCTTTGGGATCGGCCGTGAGGACTGTGAACCCGACCCTGCCTGCACTCCAGTGAATGAGGCTGCTGCACACCTCCTCCTCTGAGTTGCTTCTGGGAGCAGCGGTGGCGTGCTCTCGACCGGTCGGGCCCCCACCCTGTGCTGATCACAATAAAGGCTTTTAAAAGGAGAATAATCTCCTGCCCTGTTTATAACAATAGCATTTGTGTCTGTCTTCACTAAGTGTGTGCAGAGTATTATGAAGAAAATAATTTTTAATGTCTGTGGGCTGCCACAAGGGATTGCAAGTGTGTGTACTTTGAGAGGAACTAAAGATTTTAATTTTTGTCCCATTCAGCTGAACAAACATAGCAATTTTATCCTGTCTACAGACTGCATTAGAAAGCAGTTCTATATGCTGGTGTTTATTCAAACACTACTGAAATTTATAGCTACATAGCATGTAATACATTGACATTGGCAGCAGGATTGCAGCCAAAATGAACTGACCATGTTATTGTAGTCCATATCTATCTTTGCCCCAAAATTGTTACTGTCTCTTTAAGACCCGGCTCTGCGGCTGGAACTGGAATCTCAGGTCAGGAGGTGGTGTTTGCCATGGTCTCTAAAAAGTTGGAGCACCACAGCTGAGCCTCGTGGTCTTTGCTCAAAGGCAGAGACTCCACTCCATGATATTTTTTTCCTCCTCTTTTTTCCTCTCTTGCATCCTGAACTGCCTAAAGGAAAATTCCAGGTGTGCCAGTCGGCTTTAGAAGCATCCACCGTGCGGGGAGAACAGAGCAGTCCTGCTCCAGGCAGATCACACGCAGCTCGCTAACGGTGCCTGGCCAAGGAGAAAAGGCACCGAGTCGCCCCAGCCCAGCTGTTTTGCCTTATCTTGCCTGCCTTGCCATCTCCTTCTGCAATAAAGCCAAAGTCCCTCCACAAGTTCTAGTCCTAGACTGAGTACCAGCTGCTAAAGCAGGCCAGCTGCCACCCATGGAGACATGGGGAGGGGGAGGCTGATGACGTTTTTCCTTTATCTCCCTACATAATGCCATTTCCCCTTTATCTCTGTTGGAGGTTAGGATTGTTCTTTTTTTCTTTTTCTCTCATGGAATTTTGTCCCATTTGTTGCTAAGAGACAATAACTACCGATACTTAAGAGAACAAAAGATGTGGCTGGGAGAAGGAGGAGGGGGAAGGGTGCAGCTGGCTACTCTCTTACCTGAGGGGTTTTCTCTTGGGAAGGGCAGAGATACTGTGAGATTTTGGCTGGGGAGTGGGGGCTAGGCTCGGCTCCTTTCTCTCTCTCTTACCCCCCCCCCCCCCGGATCAGAGGGGAGACAGGCTGAGATCCTTGTGGGAAAAATTTGCCACCACTGTAGGGTTCTGTCTCCTGTTGTCTTCTACCGTGAGTGAAGCTCTGCTCATAAAAGTGGCCGTTGGACTGGGACCTTAGTAACACCCTACCTCACTGGAAAGGACCCTCACCATCTACTCGGGTGCCTCAAGGGAAAACCCGGGACCCTGAGCCCCTCCCCCTTTGAGGGAGCCTCTCCCGGCTGTGTTTGGGAGCCCGGCTGCCACTGCCCAGCCCCGTCGTTTCTCTGCAACCGCTCCGGATTTTTCGGTACACTGTATCCCCACACCCCCTGCCTGCCGGGATACCCCGCAGTTCCTGCTACAGCTGTGGAGTTTCTGATACATTTTGTTTGCCACTCTGGGGTCTACTCACCTTTGCTGTTCCAGCTTGCTGCTTCCGAGGTTCCTGCTACAGCTCATTTCACTATGCGGAGGGGCACTGGGACTGGCTGCCTCTGTGAGGTTTTTAAAGGAAGCCCCTCTTCCATCTCTTCTGCTGACTGTGCCTGCCATTAATTACCACATGAAGAAGTGACTGAGCTCATGCCAAAGTGCCCCCTGCAGCCGCGGGGGAATCATTGCTCCTGCCCAGCTGGGAGCCGACAGCGCCCCTGCCGGCTGTGACCATAACTACACCAAAGGAGAAAGTGCCTGACGGCTGAGAAAAGGCTTTTACCGGGTGTCCTAGGGTGATGTGTTTATCCCTCAATCGTCTGTTGGGTGTAAAGGGGGGGGAAGCGCAGTTTGTTTTGCCCAAGGAAAACTCTGCTCCTCAGACAGACCTTGAGACTGAAGCGGGGGAGGCGAAATACCGCAAGACAAAAGAAGCTGTTGTTTCTCCAGGAGAGTAAGTAGTTAGTAGTTAGTTTAGAGCTAGCATAGTTAGACTGGTAGAATAGCTGGAGGGTTTTTTTTTTTCCCCCCTGTTTTTTTTTTCCTTTTTTCTCCCTCTCCTCAGAACTGTTCCGATGTCTCCGGACTGGGGACCTGGGGAAAGCGCCGGGGGCCTCCACAGGGAACCCACCCCACCAAGACCAGCCCTTCACAACAACTCCTTTTCTCCCAGTGCCAGAGGAACAGAGCAACGTAACACAGTGACCATCTTCAAGAGGAGACCTGCTCTTTTCCAAGTTTGTTATCCCTCTGTAAGCGGCACGAAGCTCTTGTCATCGGGTATTATGCTGGGGAGTGCTTTGCCTGTGTAATAAACAGGTCTTTTCCACTTCTCTCTCAGGAAGTCTTTTTCCCGAACCGGTTGGGGGAGGGGGACCCCGTGGGGGGGGGTTTCTCCCAAATCTGTTTGAAACCAGCACACCGGGTTTCTGGTTTTGTTTGTTGCTGCCACTACTGTTGTTTTGTTTGTCTTGTTATACATATTGTATTGGTTTTGCACTGACTGGTTTTTGGTAGCGGGGGGCCACAGAGATGGCTCCTCTGGGAAGATGCTGGAGGCTTCCACCATGTCTGGCAGAGCCAATCCCTGATGGTTTTGAAGATGGACATGCTACTGTCCAAAACTGGGCCAATTAGAGAGGTTAGTAATGCCTCTGTGATAACATATTTAAGAAGAAAATCAAAACAAAGGGGGCACAGTCTTTCTTCTAGTCAGAGAAGAGGAGGTGAGAACATATGAGGGAAACAACATGGAGACACGAAGGTGAGTGGAGAAGGAGGGGGAGGAGGTGCTCTAGGCACTGGAGTCAAGATTCCTCTGCAAGCCGTGGTAATGACCATGGTGAAGCAGGTTGTCCCCGTGCAGCCCACGGGTCCATGGGGGATGCAGAGATCCACCCACAGCCCATGGAGGAGCTGCCCATGCTGGAGCGGGTGGATGGCTGGAGGAAGCTGTGATCCAGTGGGAGATCTGGTGGATAGAGGGAGCCCCTGCTTCCAGGCTGGAGCAGCCTGTTCTTGGAGGACTGCACCCCATGGAAAGAGAGACCCATGTCACAGTAGTTTTGGGAGGACTGTGTGCCCATGGGAGGGACTCATGTTGCATCAGGTGCGGTATGGCTGCTGCTTGTGAGAGTGGACCCACGCTGGAGAAGTTCACAGAGAAGTGTCTCCCATGGGGATGGACTCCTCTCCCAGAACAGTGGAAGAAAATCTCAGTGGTGAACTGACCAAAACCCCCATGCCCTGTCTCCTGGCAATGTCAAGAAGGAGGGAAGGGCTGTGTTGGAGTACAAGCCCCCCTGGGTTCCCCAGGGGGAGAGAAAGATACAGGGGTTGAACTGAAGCCTTTAGAGAAATTGAAATATATTAAGTCAGGAAGGCATGAAATAGAAGCCTAGGCCTTAGTTTTAAGTAAGTTAGCCTGAAGTGCTTTGAAGATAACTAGCCAGGACAGGGCCTGAAAGTCTGAGGCCTGATAGCTCAGCTTTAGACATAACAAAAACAAGGTTCAACATCACTTACAGCACTAGATAGAGTAGGTACAACTTTTACATGAATAAGATAGAAGCTTTTACATTAATAGATATAGAATCTTTTACGTTAATAGATACGCCACATGCTTAGGTCTTCGTGTAAGAACTGATATCAATTTTTGTAAGTTTTCGTAGTTTTATGCACTTTCAAAGTTAGGCTTAGATTGGTGTAGAGAGGTTGTTTTAGAATTGTGTTCTCAGCTAACTGGTGAACCAAGATAAGAAAATGAATATGCATTTGGAGTTTAGGGATAAAAAAATCCCAGTTTCAGAGGCAAAGGCATAGATCAGTTCGATCTTCGACTGGTCGGTTCATCTCCTCCAATCTATAACAAGAAGCACGGGGCTCTGCCTTGAAATCACTACCCAGGGAACTTTGCCAGGACCTTTGTCAGGTATTATACTGCTTGAGGGGTGCTTTGCTGTTTCTGCTACTATTGCTGCGTGGGGGATGCTGCTGGTGCAAGGCATCAGCTTTGCTGCCTCAATCGCTGCTTTGGGGAATTGCTTCTAGGGACCGGGATTCTGCCTTTCCCTGCAGCTGGGGCCTTTGCCACTCTGTCTATCCCTGCTGCCAGGATTTTGTCTACCTGCCTTTCCCTGCGGCCGGGATCCCTTTCCAGCCTGTGATCCCCATGATTGGAACCCCTTGTCGGTCTGCCTTCTCCCCTGGGTTGGGTTCCTTGTCACTCTGTTTCTCCTCGGGGTTGGGATTCTCTGTTAAGTTGCTTTTCGCTTTACTGGGACTTTAAATATTGTAACTTTTAGTAAGACCGCATGTAGAACTCTAGCCTTTTGAGACCGATGCATTTACATAATAAACACCTTTGCAATAGTCTCAATATGCTCTTGGCCCTTTAAGATCTTTTAACCCATGATAGCCAGACAGGGCTGGAGGGGAAAAGGTGTTTTAAGGGCTTATTTTACTTCTCATTATCCTCCTCTGATTCTGTTAGTAATTAATTCATTTTGCAACTTAAGTTGAGCCTGTTTTGCCCTTGAAGTGTTTTTCTCCCAGTCCTTATTGCTACTCATGAAACCTTTGTTAATTTTTTTCCCTCTCTGCTGCCCAGCTGTAGCAGGAGAAGGTGAGCGAGCAACTCTTGTGGGTGCCTGGGTTTGGGCCAGTGTCAAACCATGACAACATATATATATACTAGTAAAGAACTGTTATTCCTTTTCCCATATCTTTGCCTGAAAACCCCTAATTTTCAAAGTTATAATAATTTGGAGGGAAGGGGGTCATATTTTCCATTCCAAGGGAAGTTCCCGCATTCCTTGGCAGACACCTGTCTTTCAAACCAAGACAATCTTCCTCCATGAGGTCGCCCGTGGCGGCTGCCATCTTGTTGAAGGAGATTACCCCATAATTTTGGGTTTCTTTTCATTCCCATGGAGTTTGTGGGATTTAGAAATTTTGTGTCTAGTAATTATTTACTGTTATTTTCTGCCTGTTACTGATTGCCTTATTAGTAAACTGTTATTTTTCCATTTATATCTGCTCCTATTTGTTTTCACCTTACTGGTGGAAAGGGATTGGTTAAACCTGTAAGGGGAGGCAACTCATTCCGGTGTTCACCTTAAATTGTCTTAAACCAAGACAAATTTGGTGTGCAACTTAAGGGGCATGATAGTGAAAGTGAAAAAATAAGAATTTTGTCTAAAACATTTGGCATTGAGTGTAGAACTCACAGGTCACCATGCTGCTCAGTCAAATTATGGGACTGTGGCACCTAGGTATATATACTTCTCTGTATATATGGGACATTTTGCCTGAGATATGGAGCTTTTTCAGATCAGGGACACAAACCAGGATTGCTTTGTTGATATACTCTGTGATATCAGCTTATGTAAAGATAACATCAGAGGCAATGAGGATAATTTGGGATGTTTATTAATTGCTGTTTGCCTGTCCTGGTCTCTGCTGCTGCTTTTGAGGGTTTATTAACAATCACACCCAGTCTGTTGGGGAAAAAGTAGGGGATGATTTTTCCCAGCCTTTTACCTCCTTCTCCCCCTTCAGGTCTGACACACCACCTTTTGGGAATGTTCATTTCCCTCTGGATGTTAAAGATGCTATATTTTTGTTGTTAATTCTGTTAACTCTCCTCTATACAGCCTACAACACTTTTAGAATCAGAGCTGAGATTTGCCTAGAGATCTGCCCCAGTGGTGGGAAATCCTGAGTGGCATGGGATGTGGGAGGATATAGGCCAGGTCCTGAAGAAATACTCTGCCCCAATAGTTTGAAATTTCCCCCCGAACAAATTCAGAACCCAGGTAAGGTAGGGAAGTATCTGAAAGAAAATTGCAATGACAGCTCCAAAGATGGGCAGCTTATTGCACTATGCTGGGCCCTGGCTAATGCTTATCGCACGCTGCTCATTACTGTACAACAGCAGCTACAGAGGGGAAGGAGAACAAATCTACAGACACCACAGTCACTCAGGCTACACTTAAATCAGAAGGGCAGCCTAAGCCAATAGCAATCACTCCTGATCAGAGGAGAAAATACAAGACCAAATCCATTTACCCAGTGGATGATGATGGGGAGGCAAGACCCTCATAGCCAGTAGAGGAATCAGAACCAGAAATAATAACTGAGTCTTTGTCCTTAGAAAGTCTGCAATCTGAGAAAAGACCTCAGCCAATGACCTGACAAGTCTATATTGAGCTGGTTGATCCAAGACTGGGACATTGCAGGTGATGGTACAATTTTGGACGGTACTGAAGCAAGGCACTTGGGATCTCTGTCACATGATGTGAATATTGATCAGGGGATCACGAGGAGGCCAGAGCCTCTCACCCTCTGGATGTGACTGTTATCAAGTGTGAAGGAGAGATACCTTTGCCCAGAGGATCTCAAGCTGCAGAAAGGCCCTCGGAAGACCATGGAGCAAAGAATCTAATGCTTGCAAGAACTGGCTATGATAGAGATCCTTTTCTCAGATGACAACTACACCATTAAGAGTCCAGACCTGGGAAAATGTACAACACTGATTTGGCTCAAACTCACGACTCAGGACACAAGCATATTTCCATTTCCTAGAGTCACTGCAGTGGGGATAAGGAAAATGAGAGTGGGTGCTATGACAAGAAGGCTCCCGACACATGAAGATATTGTCTACACCCCAACACAAGCCCAAATCTCAGCTGTGGAAATGGACTTGACCAAGTGTGTGCAGAAATTGGAAGACAGGATTGAAGAGACCCATCAGAAACTCATCAATGAGCTTAAAGAGAGCCTTCTTCAAGTCTCATTGTCAGTACAGACCAGAGCTCCTGTTATCAGAAGCAGCTATCCCCCAGCTAAGGAGAGCAGGTACACCCCACAAGCTGACCTGTGGTTCTTCCTATGTGAGCATGGGAAAGACATAAGAGGATGGGATGGAAAATCCACTTCTGTCCCAGCAGCATGGGTATGTAAGCTAAAAGAGGAAACTACTAACAGAGGAAGTTCTACAAGAATGAATGTAGCTCCATTTTCCTGTGACCAATCTCTGAGGCATGACAGAGGCAGGAGGACACATTTCATACCCTTGAAGGGACCTCTAGAATGTATGCCCAGGAAGGGAACAATAGCCAAAACTAGAGGGGTCCTGCCTCTAGCCACGTAGAGGCCATTGGACTGTGTGGATCCGATGGCCTGGCACATCAGAACCACAAAAATGCAAGGCTTTGGTTGACACAGGTGCACAATGTACTTTAATACCATTGGGACGTAAGAGGGCAGAACCTCTTTCCATTGCTGAGGTGACAGGGAGGTCTCAGCAGTTGAATTTGTTGGAAGTAGAGGTGAGCTTGACCATGAAGGAGTGGAGGAAATGCCCTATTGTAACTGGTCCAGAGGTCCTGTGTATTCTTGGCATAGATTACCTCAGGAGTGGTTATTTCAAAGACCCAAAAGGACTCAAGTTGGCTTTTGGTATAGCTGTTGTGGAGACAGAGGGCATTAGACAGTTGAACACCTTGCCTGGTCTGTCAGAAGACCCTTCTGCAGTAGGACTCGTGAGGGTGGAAGAACACCAATTACCAATTGCCACCACAACAGTACATCATTTGCAATACTGCGCAAACTGAGACTCCATGATTCCCATACATAAAATGATCCAGTAAATGGAGAGCCAGAGTTGTCAGCAAGACATGCTCTCCCTTCAATAGCCCCATATGGCCTGTGAGTAAGTGTGTTGGTTTTGCTTTGACTGGGTTTTGGTAGCAGGGGTGCCACTGTTGCAATAGGACACGAAAGGAAGACACGGACTCTGTTCCAGTGCACAAGGCAAAGACCCCCTGACCTTTATTCTGTGTGACTCCAGCATATATAGTATTTACACTCAGACCATGGACTGGAGGACAAGGTTGCCACCTTTCCAACCACATTGGTCAAACCAAAAGTCCATCAGTTGTTCTCTCCTCAAGAGAGGAATGAATAACATACTTGTATTTAACATAAACATTACTTCTATTTATAACACTCGTGTGAGAAAGAATTCAGAAACTATGAAAACATCAAAAGGCTGAAAAATCAGGGTGACGTCTCACCCTTTTCTGTTTAAAAAAGAAAAGAAAAAGTAAACTGAAAAATGTTCAGTGTCTACTCATGGAGGGGCCATCCGGGTGATCACTCGCATCATCTGCATCTGAGTCATCACTTGATAGTTCATCCACTTGATGACTTTCATTTTGGTCACGGCTTGCAGTTTGCCTGTCAGGCCGGTTCTGCCTTTGTGGTCGCAGGTCAGGAAGAACACACACTTCGCAGGTACCCAGCTGTCATGGGTTTAAGTCGCTGGCCTGATGCCAGCACACCCATGAGAATATAGTTCTTTAAAAATTGCTGTGAGACTAGACTGGGAATAAAGCAGAGCAGGCTCTAACTTACATAGGAAGAAAACTTTATTAACTTACACTAAAGAAACAGAATCAGAAGTGAAAAGAACCTCCAAACCACTCCTCCTCCCCCCCCCACTAAAATTCTCACCAAAACCTTCTGAGACGAAACCCAGAACTTCTAGCTTAAAATATTAAGGGAGAGGAGTCTTCTTTGTGCTCTATAGAAACTCTCACAAGAAACACAGTCTCTTGTAGCTTGCACTCTTCACAAATGACCCACCCCATACAGAGGAAATATGCATTTGAGAAGTCCTCCTTCCCCAATGGGTGGTGCTCTCACCACCACCCAGGGGCTAAAAAAACTGCTTGTAGGGTTCTCTTTTAAGGATGCTTCTGGGACACACATCCCTCCCATTTCTCCCTCGGGGCAAAGGGTTCCGAGAACAGAAGCCTCTTCTGAGGGTACAACCACACCCTCTCGATCTTCTGTTCACTCACT